>LOEQ01004257.1:39069-64470 GCA_001685075.1 Bramus lutescens
TGGTGATACACAGATTACTAGATATGGGTTAATCAAGATGTGAGAGTTAGCTAAGAATAGGCTAGATGTAATGGGCCAGGCAGTGCCCAAATGAATACAATTTGTGTGTTGTCATTTCGGGGTATAAGCTAGCTGTGTGGGAGCCGGGCGGGACAAAAAGCAGGCCTGCTCCCTAATCACTACAAATATATTTCAAACAAGGCTGTCAACCAGACCCAGAAAATTAATGCAGTCTCCATCAGGGTGTTTTCACAATTATGACTCAACTCAGGAATCTCAAATTACTGGTCTCAAAATGCTATGGCCTGACACTATGAAGTGGCATCTTAAACCTAAGTGACCTTCCCTTTTTACCAGGCTAGAACTTTGAACAAACGGAACTTTTTTTACTGGTGTGGTCTTATTTTTCAAAGCCTCTATTTGCATGACAAAGACTACACAACTGGAAATTATGTACCCAGCACTACCCCGCCCCCACCCCACCCAGAATTGTGCTTTGACTAATCTGGATTGTCCTACTGTGCATGGCCACAAATTACATCCCTGTAAACTGCATACAAAGCAACTCAACCATACTATAAAAATATTTCTCTCATATTGAGACCTGTCCTCTACAGGCCCTACCATCCTAGTTGCTATCCAGCCTTCTGTGTACTTACACTGTGCTCAACAAACTTTTCTTCTTATTCTGGTCTAAGGGGTGAATTTATTCACTGCCTACCAAACTTTTGCTTGCTCTGTGGGCTAGCCATACCTACAAAGGTTTGCTTAAAAAACGTTTGGTAGTAACAGTGCATGTCTTTGATAAGTGCAGTGGTTTTTGATGAGAAGTGATGTTTTCTGAAATGCTTATGAAGATAAATTCAAATAATCTTTATGGGTGCTTTTAGGATTAAAGAAAAGCTGCTTATAAAGCCTTCCTTTACACAATAATGAAAAGGACTGTTGCCCATGTGAACAGTAAAGGCTCAGCTGATTTAAAAATTACACATTGCTCCCATTTCCTTTCCTCCTGTGACTTTAGCTAAACTTGTATTGTGTCATAGATATTATATATACATATAATATATGACGTTCAATTTATTATCTGAAATAGGATAATAATTTGTTGAAATAATTAACTGAAACAGACTCAGGTATAAAAATAAGCTCTTGACTTAGACCATTTGATCATCTACCTTGGCTCTTCTATTGACACATACTGGTCAATTATTAAGTTACAGAAGGGAAAAAGTTAGATTGCTTTCCTTGGAAACGTTTCTGTTTCCATGGTTTGAATCTTAAGATTTCATCAAGTTTTACCTTCTCCAGGACTATTAGCCTTCATGGCATAAAACATGATACACATGTGAAGGGCATCAAAGTCAGTATCGGAAGACTGACTTCTGATCCAAATATAGACCCAGTGTACAATGACCCCACGTCTGTAGATTTGGTTTACTTGTCTTCAAATAGGTGGCCAAGGCCTAGAAAAGTCTGTTATACTGAGCCAAGCCTATGCTCCACCTTCTGTAAGGGACCAATTGCTAGGCTGAGAAGGCTTAGCTATCCTCCTGTCCACTGTCACTGAACTCTGGAGTATATGTTATGATGTCCCAATTCCCTTAAGCAATCTACAGCATATGCTATTCATGAATTTATCCAATTATAAAAGGCACTGGGTGTTTGCATTTTTAGTATGAGATGGCCAATCTCCCTGATGATGTTTAAATTGCAGAAACCCAACTTGAATCAAGTAGTTCTGGAGGAACAGAGAACAATAGAGGTGATAATGTAGACATGGTACACATCTTCATGGGAACTGTGCTAGGCAAAGTTTGTTGTTGTGGTTTTAGTGTGATAGACAGATGAAAGATAGAGATGATGTGTTAACTTGTGTAAAATGATGGTGTAAGATATTTCACATCTATCAATCTGTGTCAGAACAATTAGGAGGGCTGTTGACTACTGTGGTTTTCAGCAGATGGAAATCATAATAGATTTTTAAAACTCTGTGTAGAGCTGGAGAGATGGCTCAGTGGTTAAGAGCACTGGCTGCTCTTGCAACAGATCAGATTTCACATTCCAGCACTCACACTGAGTGGCTCACAGCCATCTGTAACTCCAGCTCCAGAGGATCAATCACTTTCTTCTGGCTTTCATAGGTACCCTGTGTGTACACACATGTGACACAGACACACACAAACACACACACATGCTGGCACCCAATGAAAGTGTAAATGGCATAGTACGAAGTTAAAAGGTAGATAACTGTTATTGTTTGAAATTCTTCTCAGATTCCCTTTGTTAGAATAAATACACATTGCCTGTGCTATGTGACTCTGAGCTACTGCTTACCAGTGTGGATGCAGATTGCTTTCCCACCCAACAACGCTGGATTTGATTTTGTGACTTCAATAGAACGTGAGTGGAAATGATGGTAGCAGCTCACCCAGAATGCAGCATTCTGTGATTTCTCAGAGTGATTACGCTGCTCCTGGTCAAAGGAGAATGAAGAGACTTGGAAAGCCAATGTGTACTCTTCCTAGGTCCTCTCTACCGTGCAGAGGCTGTTTAGCCATCCCACAAACTCATGAGCCAAGTGAACAGATGCATGAAGCGCACATTTGAGAATCATTTGATGATGAGCCATGTTGTGGCCATAGTTAACCGAAACACTTGGAAGACTTTATTTCCTTACATTGTAAGATGGGAAATAACGGTCGATGAGTTGGATAGTTGGTCTCTGCCTTATTCTTCCTTCCTCCCTCACTGAGCTTGGCCTTCATTCTTCTTCTCTTTTTTCTCTCCTTTCCTTTCTCCTACACACACATTTGGAACGTCTTCCATGTGCTCAGGATTGCACCTGTGCTGAGAAACGCGATCCAGACTAGCCCTCATGGGACCTGACAGTGTAGTGAGCTTTGTGGAGATGTGTCTCTGACATGGGCATTCCTGGGCATGAGAGACAGACAAACATGAGAAGCACTTGAATGTATTAAAAACAAACTTTAGTCAAGTTGGAATGAATTAACAAAAACTCTTCGAAAATTTGGTTACCAGCAACAAATCAGCAATTGACTAAAGCCATGTAAGAGAAGGATAATAGTACACTATGTGGCTTAGATGGGACCAGAACCTTGACAGTTCTGATACTGTAATCACCAAGACCCAATGTGGCTCCAAAAGGTAATTTTTCGGGAGAAATGGGCCAAGTGATGAGGAGCTAGGAAGACAGTTAAAACTTTTTCTTTTTTTGGAAGATAGATTTTAATAATTAACATAGAAGACTAAGAAAAGTACGCATGCTATTATTTATCTTCAGGCTTTGGACTGGCAATTTGGTGAAATAAGTAAAGAACATGACCTTGAATGTTAGCAAAAATAATGGAAAAAGAATATGGGGAGGCGTTTCCTCATCACACATTTTAGCAGGGCTTGGCTTTAGAAATTGTGTCTATATATTATTATTTATTTCAAAGTTGTGCCCAGGATAAAACCCAGAGCCTTGCAAATGCCCGCAAGTCTCTGCCACTGAGGTACACCCCGAGCTTACTTCTTTTCAGTGGTTCTCAACCTTCCTAATGCTGTGACCCTTTAATACAGTGTTGCAGTGTTCCCCAACCATAAAATTATTCTATTGTTACTTCATAACTGTAAGTTTGTTACTATTATGAGTCGTATACAAATATCTGACATGTAGGATATCTGATATGTGACCCCTGTGAAGGAGTCGTTTAACTCCCGAAGGGGTCTTCACTCACATTGAGAACTGCTGCTTTTGTCCAGAAAGGGCGCATTTAAATAAGGAACGGCAAAAAGATGGCCAGGGTGCTATAGGCACTGCACACTTACTGAATACGCTGAGGGTAAACGGGTTTGTCACCTGACCATCTGGATCTCACTGCTCATGTCTCGCCGTGTAGGAAATAGCTTTTAGTTTGGAAAGGCAAACAAGATACCAGTGAGCTGATGGCCAACGTGGATACTTACCTGAGAACTGGAGAACCTCGACCAGTCGGGCCCTGAAGCGCATCCGGCAAGCCTGCCTGCCTGTCTCCTATCCCCCTGCTTTCTCATCCGCACAGGGAACTTAGTGCAACTGTTCCCGGTTGCTGCCACCCACTCTTCATCCATTTGTCACTGCCTCTCCATGCTGTGACACGTGTAAACCCTTCCTCGCTTCCTGTCGCTCTGTCGTCCCTGAAATAATTCAAGTCAATCCTTGTTGATGTTTTGGGCTGTAAAAATCTCCCTTCCTCAGGAAGCATATGGGCCGTATCAAAAATAACCAGTGTTGGGGAATGACTGGGCTCCGAGCATCTTGCAGGGTCAGCTGTAGCCAACGTGATTTTGGCGCTCACAAAACCATAGCTTCTCACTGTGGGCTGTGAATTGTACGGGCTGTGCAAAGTCTGGCAACTGGAAAAGGTTTGTAAGTGTGCATGGCCCAAAATTCAAATTCAGAAACGTAACGAATCTAACTTTTGCTGTCAGTGATGACCCATGTTGCATTGCACGGCTCCACTGCAGCCTTGCTTCTGAATTCATTATGTGTGCTTTGCAGCATGCATGTCTGTACCTGCCAACCGTACAGCTTAGCGCTGAAACTGTCATGTTAGGACCTGTAGTGTTTTCACTGTGCAGTTTTCTGCTTGTATAGAAATATAATGATTAAGATAGAAAAACAAAGACTTTTCAGCCTTTTTATGCCACAGTTCCTCAGGATGTGTATTAGTCAGGGTTCCCTAGAGCAGCGGTTCTCAACCTGTAGATCAAGACTGCTTTGGAGTTCTTTCACAGGGGTCATATACCAGATAATCTGTCTATCAGATATTTACATTAAGATTCATAACAATAGTGAAATTACAGTTAGGAAGCAGCAACAGAAATAGTTTTATGGTTGGGGGGGGTCACCACAGCATGAGGGACTGTATTAAAGAGCCACAGCTTTAGGAAGGTTGAGAACCACTGGTCTAGAGTAACAGGCAAAGAGCAAAGGCTTCCTTCTTCCATACCCTCATATGGGTTTCCAGCAGAAGCTATAGCCCAGATTAAAGGAGTGTCTTCCTGTCTCAAGATCCAGATTAAAGGCATGTCTCTTCCTAACTCAAAGATCTGGATTAGAAGTAGGTCTGCCTACTTCCAATTAAGCAAAAATCCCTCATAGGTGTGTCCTCCATCTTTGAATTTTAGTTAATTCCAAATGTAGACAAGTTGACTGCCACCAAGAATAGCTATCACAGGAAGTAAAAGTCAAATTAGTGTATCTTTGGGCTATACTGTGGTCAGATGTTTGGTTTTTAAATATTGCTATCTGAATTACTGAGTTGAGTATCATTAAAAAAATAATTCCATAGATTTTGGCTTGAGATTAGAACAGAGTTTCCAACACTTTCTGAAATGGTGCTAAACATACTTCTTCCATTTTGCAAAGCCATGTTCTCAACACAGATGATTACATAATCAAAATATTGACTGACTCTGGGAATCCTTGGAGATGCTCTGTATCTTGCACTGTCAAATGCTCAGCCAAGACATAATATTAAGTAAAAAACAAGCACTTTTATCTCATTAGTATGCAGAGCTTGCTTTTATCTTCAGTAAGCAATAAAAATTTTTGTACCAAGAATTGTCTTAAATGTCTTTTCTTTTTTTCTTATTTTTGTGTTTTGAGACCATCTCTCTTTGTTTAGCCATGACTGTCCTGAAATTTTCTGTAGGGACTCAGCTGATCTCAAAATTGTTGTGGCTTTCCCACTATACATGTATTGAGATTACACATGTATCTATTTGTGTCTCCCTTAATCTAAAGCTCTGTAGAATTGGTAAATACTTGACCTGCACGTCTTCCTGTACCTGTATACCTGTGTGGTCCTATAAAAAATGTCTCAGGTGAAAAGCAACTTCATGTGAAAAAACTTAAAGAAGCCTTCGCTCATCAGTGACAGAGCTAGGCTTGCTCTCCCCTCCTCTTCTGAGAGCTCTGTGCTTGCTCTGAAAATCCTTGAGGTTGTATCACATCGGTATTGGTTTTAGGGATGGAGTGAGTTATTAGCATTCAGCACACATTGCTTTGTGTGTGGCTCTAAGAACAAGTCACCATGTATCCTAGACTTCTACTGTCTCTAATGATGCATGGCACAATCTCTCACTTCCTTCAGATCTCTGCGAAATGTCACCTTGCTCATGCATCTCTTCCTGTGCCCTTTGCTCACACTTCGAGCCCACTCTAAGCTTTTATTGCCTCACAGTCTGTTTTGTGTGTCCTCTCTCTCTCACAGTCATTTAAATTCTCTCTTAGGTTGAGGATGCTCAGAGGCCCAGAGCTTCTAGAGTGTGCAAGACCCTGGGTTCAATCCCCATCACAACAAAAATCAATACATAAAATAAAATGCTTTCTCATTCGGGTTTATTGCTTGTCCTTTTATTCTAGAAAGAATATTAATGAGAACAGGAAATTTTGAATCATAAGTGCTTGAGGTAGCACCTGGCCCACAGAAAATGTTTAATCAATATTTAGTGAATGAATAAAATAATAATGTTATATATAATACATATACTCCAGTGAATAGTGAAACTTCTTAAGCTTTTTCCCAATAAATATAGAGTTGAATATAAGAAATTTTTATGCAGAGTATATACTTTCTGTTGTACTCTGCAGTTTCATTCTATTGAAATTAACCTTAAAAATTCTAAGAACTTGTTATTTTTAATTGGCACATAGTGACTGACTTATCTATGCTTATAGTGAATTTAAAATAATATTTTTTATCTCAGGTTCTGTGTAACAAGTAGGTGTCTAATCCATATTTGTTCGGTGACAATTGTGGCAGACAAGCCATATCTTTTAGCAAAAATATAGCCTCAATTTTCTCCCCATATTCAAATAAATCCACTGTGAGTGGAGGATTTTAGAAGCTGAATATAATGGGTTTGTGAGGCACGGAGGGCGGGAGCAGAAGCAGGGCAGATGACATCAAAGTGAATCCTCTGGGCCCTGTCGTTTATCTGCAATCCTCACAATGGAATGATCTCATGAGGTTTGTTTTACAAAGAAATGTCTCTTATGAAAGTGAGGAAGATTGATTAAAAATATTGCACAATGGTTGCTTGGCCAATCATAAGGGCCACAGTCTAAGATAAAGATGCTGGTTTCTAAATTAGACATTGATAGTGGGATAAAGAGATGACTACACCAGCCTAAGTATTCAACAGGTTAACTCCATGTACACTCCTAATGGAGTTGTGGCTCAGCTATTGAAAAAAATCTACTTGATAGTTCCTTTAAATTTAAAGCATAAATCATGCTATAAACCAAAAATTCCATACCTAGAAATCTATCCAAAACATCTAACACAAAAAGTTGCATGGAAGTGTTCATATTAGCATCATTTATAATACAGTGAAGCGGAAACAATATGAACATCTATTAAGATGGTTAAGTATGTCATATTATATCTATACAATAAAATATAATCCAACTATAAAGAAAAAACAAAGAGCTGGTGGAGGCCATGGTGGCAGTGAACTTTAGAACATTATATTAAAAGAAGCTAGCTACAAAAGACTACACACATGAGATCTCTAGAATATGTTAAACCTGAGACTAAATTATATTAGTGGTTTCTAGGCATCAGGAGAAGTAAATATGTGGTTTGACTACTAAGAGATACAGAGTTTCTTTTAGGATAATTGAAGAGTTCTGGAAATAGTCTAGAAATGGAGTGGCGGAGTTATACAATTGTATGGCTGCATTAAACACTGTTTGAATGATATATGTGGTAGCTCAATTGAGAATGATTCCAATGGACTCATTTGAATGCTTTGCCACCAGGGAGTGGAACTGTTTGAAAGGATTGTGGGTGTGGCCTTATTGGAGGAAGTGTGTCACTGGGGGTGGACTTTGAGGTTTTAAAAGCCATACCAAACCCAGAGTCTCTTCCTATGTCTATGGTGCATGATGTAATTCTCAGCTACTGCTCAAGTGCTTGTCTGAATGCTGACATATTGAGAATGAACCAAACTTCTCAAACTGTAAGCCAGCTTCCAATTAAATGTTCTCTTTTATATGAGCTGCCTTAGCCATGGTGTCACAGCAATAGAATGGTATCAGGAGTGCTGGGAGAGGATGTGAGGGTTATTGGAAAGAAGTTAGAGGAGAAAAGGGAAGGGGGTGGATATGATCAAAATACATTTGTGCGTATGTAAGAAATTATCAACTAGGAAATAGGAAATACATTTTTAAAAGAGAAATATTGGCAATATGGAGTTAGATAGTGTGGCACCCAAAGATAGATAGAAGGAATAAGTCATAGTGTCCTATAGAACAGTGTGACTAATTAATATTGTTTGAATAATATGTTCTGTGTCTAGAACAACTAGAAGAAAAGGGCTCAAAGTCTCCAGTCATAAAATAATGATAAGATAGAAACCACCATTCCAATTGGTTCCATACTCATCATATGCATGCACTGAAATATGTGTAGTATTACATATCAATAAAAAATCTAAAGATTCAAGGTATTTGAAATGTAACTACTCAGATTTGATGAGCAAACACACATACATGTCTCAAATTATTACAGTGTATTCCATAGATACATACAGTTAAAATGATGATAGCAAAAACTTAAAGCACTCCTTTTTTAGCAAAAAAGGTAAGAGTGAAATGTAATTTTTGTATAGTTATGTGCTTTTTGCATGTGGGGGGAAGACAAAAGTAGGCTTTTATTACCAACCCTACAGGGACTAGACTCCAGGCAATCTTTACATTTTCCAAGCACTATTCTATCTTGGGAAAACTAGCTGTCAGGCATCAGAGGAATATGAATACTAACATTGTGAATGCCTTCCAAGGTCTTTTCATTCTTAAAGTATCATCAATGGCCCCTATTCTGTAGGGAAACTTGCAATTTCTTGCAGAGACTTATCTCTGCAGGCGGTCTGTGTTTAATGTCCACAGTGGAACATTTGTGTGATTACACAGGCAAGTAACAGAAATGTGTCCTTAAGCCAAAGGGAAATTATTTTTAAAGGAATTCAAAGGTTGAAAGAATCAAGAGCATCAAAAGACTAAGATCTAGAAACCTGTGGTTATCTCAGAAAAACACAAACAAACAAACAAAAACCTGTGTGTTTATTTCTCCATGAAGAATTCTGTCTAGCCATTCCTCCTGCCTGATCTTTATGCTTTCAAGTTTCAAAGTCCTAAAGCAAAACACCCAATACATCCAGGTTAGGCTCTGTCCCCAGTCCATCAAAGTATAAGGAAGGGTGTCAAACCCTAAACATCCATCTGTGAGTGCATGCACAGAAACTTACCTCCCACCAAAGACTCAGAATATAGGCTAGACATCTCTCAAAAAGAAGCCAAAGCATTGTGGGAATTGTGTACTGCCTAGTCAGTGAAGGGGCAGCCCGAGTTCTGTCCACACACGTAGTGCATTTGTTGGCCCTAAGGTCTACTGTAATGTCAATCCTGGCTAGCTCAAAGATCAAATTTTTCTCTATGTACCTTCTCCAAAGTTGAGATGACTTGTATCACTCTGCCATCCATTTACCTTGCTTATAAATCAAGGAACTAACCAGAGTTTTACTCTCCAGAACATTCGTCTGTGGAAGGATCTGGTCTTTCATTACAGATCAAGTGGCCTAGCTTCTGTTTGAGACCATTTTTTAAAAACCCAGATGATTTCAATGTACTAATGAGCTGTCATTATCTGAGGGCTGTTTTCCAATGTCCTGGTTTCTTCTTTGGATTGCCATTGTCCTCTCATGGCCTAAATATTTTTATACATAACAATGCCCTGGTGCTTGTAGCCTCGGTGTTTTGATTTATTTTAAAGCCAAATCATTAAGTCTTAATTTCTGTCCCAGGGCTGGAGATGCACACAAACTGCATCCTTACGTTTAAAGCAAATAGATTATGAAATTTAAGCAGTTATTTTAACTAATTAGAACATAAAGGATCAGCATATACAATGCATTCTTTTAGGTCTTGTTTGCAGGGCTTCAAAATATCTCAATTCAGAATCAAAGATTTTCACTTTAACTTTAGAATAATAAAGACTTTCCAACCCCAAAACTGAAGTGAGATTGTTGAGGACCACGCGGGAATGTGACTCACCTCCTGTCTTTTATTCAGGCTCCAATTTCTTGAGGGGGCAGATGTGACTAACAGGTATAACACTCGAGCACCAACCTGTTCCCTGCAGGCACTGATCTGTCATGGTGGCATCTACTAACCAGAGGAAAATGACTACTAACAAGCAAGTCAATTGGCGACAACTTTGTAAAGACGTACACAGCACTGCAGACCAAATTTGATTCACAGCTGATGGTTCCCAATCATACTGGCTTTTTAAATGATTATTACTTAGTCTGCTGCTTTGTGCTGTCATGGGTCCACGCTGGAGTGCACTTATATTACGGGGAAAGTGTTCTGAAGGGATGGAAACCACGTGTAGGGTGAATGAAGGACTCAAGGAACTTCTTATCCTGTAATGTTTTAGTTTGTCCTTTCCCTCTCTCACCAGGTAAAGCATTTATAGTATCATTGTGGCTGTCACAATAATAATCAAGATACGTCAGGGACAGGAGCAAAACCACTGATGCTGTCTTCGGGGATGTATTAATGACATCTAAGAGTCAATAAATTCCATATTGAGGAAAGTGTCTGAATGATTGTTGACTGCAAATGAGGGCATATTTTATGCAACTGTCAAACTAATTCCCATTATTCTGAGTGAGGTATCCCAGAGCCAGAAAGATAATGCCTATCTAAAGTTTTGATTGGCAGAAAACCATCAAAAGCTACATCCTGCTTTCTCAAACAAATCTGTTTTTAAAATTTATTTATTTCCTTTGTATAAATATATGTATGTGTGCATGTGAGTTCATGGAGGTGAGAAGAGTGGGTCAGAGCCCCCAGAACTGGAGTTACAGAAGATCATAATCCCCACGTGAGCATTGTGAACTAAAACCATGTCTTTACAAGAACAGAAAGTGCTCTTGATGGATGAACCATCTCTCCACCCAACTACTGTGTCCTACTATTTACTATTTTCCCACTAAAAGCTCATAGTGATATCATCTGAGATTTATTATTTCATGCAGATAAAAGTATATTTTTAATCTCATGGTGTACATCAGAACCTGGACTGGAGTCTACATCCTAATCAAGACACATCAGCAGAATTGATTGGGGAAGGCATTATCTACAAAAATAAAACACTGGTATTACTTTTATCATAACTGCACTACCAATGTTGGAGCACCTCTCTCCTCCATTCAAGGGTGGTAGATTTCCAAGTATATTATGTATGTTAATTGATTGTTTAATAAGCTCAAACTCAGACAAAGAATGGCCTTTTGAAAGCATTTGAAGCTACAGTGAAACAGGAACTTTGAGAGATAACATCAAGCCACATTGAAATATTACTTTAAAACTTAATTTGCTTTTCTGGAACATTCTCATTGGATACTCTCAAACAACCTGAGATTGTTTGACTAGCAGTCTTTCACAGAGAAGGGTCTTGACACTCAGATAGCCATGAGGAGCCATGATCATAGAGTTCTCTAGGGACTAAATGGTTATGTTAGAATAACTAGAGTTTCAAAGCTAACATCTACAGATGAAAGAAAACATGTGACATTTATCTTCCTGGGTCTGGTTTATTGCTTCATTCAGGATGATTCCAGTTCCATGCATTTACCCCCAATTACATAATTTCATTTTTGACAGCTGAATAATATTCTGCCACTGTGTAAATGTACCACATTTTTAGTATCCATTCATCTCTTGGTGGTTATCTAGGATTTTTTTTTCATTTCCTGGCTATTATGAGTAGAGCAGCAATGATGATTGGATATTGATAGAGTAGGATTTAAGTCCTCTGGGCATATGCACAAGAGTAGTATAGCTGGATCATACAGCAAATCTATTTTTCATTTTTTGAGTAACCTCTACACTGATATCCATAGTGACTGCACTTTTCTGAACTCCCACCACCAGTGAACAGGTATTTCCCTTGTCATTATACTTTTATCTTAGCCATTCTGACTGGGGTGAGATGAAATCTCAAAAAACTTTTGAGTTGTATTTCCCCAGTGATCAATGATGCTGGATATTTTTAAAATGCCCCCCATGCTTTATTGAAAATAGATTCCTTTCTCACATAATACATCCTGATTATAGTTTCTCCTCCTTCTATTTCTCCCAGTTCCTTCCCATCTCTGCTCCCATTCAGATCCACTACCTTTCTGTCTCTCATTAGAAAAGAACAGGTTAGGGCTGGAGAAATGGCTCAGTGGTTAAGAGTAAAGGCTACTCTTCCAGAAATCCTGAGTTCAATTCCCAACAACCACATGGTGGCTCACTACCATCTGTGATGAGATCTGGTTCCCTCTTCTGGCCTGCAGGTGTACATGCAGAAGGAACACTGAGCACATAATAAATATATAAATCTTAAAAAAAAAAGAACAGGGTTCTAAGAGATAACTATAAAAGAGACAAAATAAAATATAATAAGATAAAGCAAAAACTATCACATCAGAGTTCGACAAGACAAGACAAGACATTATTGATTTGAAGGAAAAGAGCCGAGAAGGCAAAAGAATCAGAGAACCACTCAGTTGTACCCTCAAAAAGACCATAAGAACACTAACCTAGAAGCCATAATAGATGTACAGAGGATCTGGTACAGAGACCCGCAAAGGCCTTATGCATGCTTCTTCAGTCTCTGTGAGTTCATATGAGCTTTGTTCATGTTAATTTAGGGGACCTTGCTTTCTTGGTGCCCTACATTCCCTCTGGTTCTGACACTCTTTCTCCCTCCTCTTTGAGCCCTGAGGGGAGGGATTTGATAGCAATGTACCATTTGAGGCTGAGTGTCCCAAGGTCTCTCACTCTTTGTATCATGTCTGGCTGTGGATCTCTGTATTTGTTCCCTCCTGCTGTAGAAGGAAGATTCTCTGATGATGTCTGAGCATAGCACTGATCATATTTGTCTTTCTGGTTTGGGATACCTTATTCAGGATGATATTTTTTCTTGTTCCATCTATTTACCTGAAAGTTTCATTATAATATTTTTTTCTCATCCATTTTTTTCATATTTTGAAAACTCTGAGTCAGATTTTTTTCTTTTTTCTTTTATTTATTTTTTAAATAAAATTTGTTTATTGTATTTTTTCACATCATGTATCATAATTCAATTCATTCCCAGTCCATTTGCATCTGCCCTCCACCCCTGTATACTCTCTCCCCAAATAAAACAAAATTCAAGAGAAAAAAAATGAAGAAAATAAAATGAGAAAATTTTTAAGGGGGAGGAATTAAAAAAAATCTCATCATGGAAGCTTCAGTGCAACCCAACAAGTCACATCCACCATATACCCTTGTCCATGCATCTATACTTGAAAGTGTTTGTTGTAGAGTCGTTGGTCTGGTTCGAGGCCCCTGGTCTCCACTACACGTTCATTGCTGAGGCCCACCAGGACTCTTCCTGGACATCCTGCTGGCACCTTGTGTTGTAGAGATTCTTCAACCTTGGGTCCCTTCACATGATCCAGCAGATTATAGATGGGGTGGATACTGGGGCAAGCCAAGACATAATCCTGGGTCTGCACCTCAACAGCTGTAGGGTTGGTCCACCAGATGAGAAATGGGGACAACTCTCCCATGGTCACAACTTTGAAGCTGGCTCACCTACCTACACCTGTGCTAACCATGTTGCCTCTATTGTGCTAGCCTGGCAAGGTGCAGGGCCTGCTCTCCCAAGTGTTGCAGCTGATGGGGGTCAGGGATAGTTCTCCCGTTCTTATGACCCCAGGGCCATCTCTCCCACCAGCCTCAGGCATTGATGGGGAGGGCACTTCTCCCCTGTACCTCTCACTCTTGTCACCCCAAGACAGATGGATAATGGGGATAGCTCTCCCATGGTCACAGTTCCAGGACTGGCTCTCCCACGCTTTCACTAACAGTGTTAGCTCAATTGTCCTGCCCTTGTGAGGTGCAGGGCCTGCTCTCCCAAGTGTTGCATCTGATAGAGATTAGAGATAGCTCTCCTGCTCTTATAGCCACAGGGCCAGCTCTCCCACCTGCCCTAGTTGAGCATAATTTTTAATTGAAAAATTTATTTTGTTGATTTTTTTTTTGGTTTCCTTACATATTCTAGATACTAACCCTCTGTCAGATGCTTGGCTAGTAAAGATTTTCCCCCATTATTTAGGCTTTCTCTTCACTTAGGTAATATGCCCCTGTACAGAAATTTTTAGTTTCATGAGATCCCATTATTAGCTGTCAGTCTTAATGCCTATGCTATGGGAGTCCTTTTCAGAAAGTCTTTTCCTTGGCCAATAAGTTCAAACATATTCATTACTTTCTCTTCTACTAGAGTTAGGATATCAGGTCTTGTGTGGAAGTCCTTAATCCAGTTAGACGGGAGATAGGTGAAAATGTTCTAGGCAGAACTTAAGAACTCCTCAGTAGGAGTTTATTCCTTTTTATAGGTGGGGAAAAATGGGGTGTGAATCCAATCTTGGCTCTCACACTAATGGGCCCTAACTCTTTGGACAAAATTCTAGATTCTTTGGGACTACACCTTCCAGTAGAAGGATGTTGGGTGGTGGTTATGTCCAAACTTTCTCCATGATGTAAAACTTTGATTCTTTGCTCTCTCATGACATATTGAGCTAACCCAGATGGTACACAGTTATCATTTTCTTCAACTCAAACATACTTAATGCATAGCTTGTCATTTCATCTGTGACATCTCAGAAATCCCAACAGACAACACATGCAAAACTGTTGATAGAATGTGGTGGCAACAGACTGGGTAAACTGAGTGTATGTTCTCAGAATGACCCTTCTGTGCTGCCCATAAGAGAAGGGTTTTAGAAACGGATGCACAGCTAACTGGCTCATTCACCTGACCTTCTCTGGAAGCCCAGAGACACACTCACCCCCAGTATAATACTTAAACAACAAGGTCTTGCAACGTGAGGATGCCTGTGAACTGTCATTCAGCACAAGTCATAAAAATACCATGAAGGTATCCCCTCCCACCTCAGAGAATATGTATTCTAATCCCCAGGCCTCCTAGACAAGAGTCTTAATTTTACCAGCAAAGCTCAG
The DNA here is from genome assembly GCA_001685075.1 of Bramus lutescens. Classification (NCBI taxonomy): domain Eukaryota; kingdom Metazoa; phylum Chordata; class Mammalia; order Rodentia; family Cricetidae; genus Bramus; species Bramus lutescens. The sequence goes on from LOEQ01004257.1 coordinate 54,185, forward strand.
CTCAAGCTGCATAGGTAATTTGTGGGAAGAAAACTGTTTCAGGAGGAGCCTCTACTTCATGCTGCTCAAAGACAGGAAATTGCAAAGCCGGAGTCCCAGTAACCACGAGTGGTTGAGGCCTGGGATATAAACAAGATTCTGGTGAGCACACTCTGTGTTTACCAGCATGTCACTTGACAGTTCCCACTTCCAGAGCAGTGAGTTAGGCAAGCTTGAACACACACTGGAAGCTTGTACTACCTCTAAGAACAGCCTGGTAATCATTCAAAACTCTACCTCCAGCAGAAAGGAAGACCACACCCTAAATGTGGAAAAAATGAGGGCTCAAAATCTTGGTGCAGGATAGTATTGTGTAGTATCAGCCTTATATCTGCATACAAATAGTATCATTTTTAAAGAGTTCTTAGTATAAAAAGTCAGTAAAACTCATATCTTAGAAACTCTTTTTTAATTAGCATAAGTTAAACAAAATAATCAGCCCCTTTATTCCATTTCCTTTAATTAAAAACGTTATTGCATTTTTTATTTTGTAGGTCTGAAAGTGTGTGTGTGTGTGTGTGTATGTGTGTGTGTGTGTGTGTATGAGTGGGAGCGCACACACACAAGCATGCATAGCGGTTTGAGAGTGCCATAGTACATGTGTGAAGGTAAAGAAGGAACTCATAGGAGTCCATTTCTTCATTCTGTCATATGAGCCCCAGTATCAATCTCAGGTTTAACCCCTAGGACACTTTTGTGCCTGTTCATAATGTATTTTGATTATATCCATCTCCAGTCCTCTGATTTGTCCCTTCCCGCTGGTCCTCCCACTTTCCAAATAACAATCCTTCTGTTATGCATCATTTTTAAAAAAAATCTAGATTATGCATACTAGTGAAAACATTCAGTGTTTGTCCTTTCCACACCTTAAAAATTCCAGATCCAAGAAATTAACCGTCCAAAGTGGAGTTTCAGATCCCTAAGTGATTGGAGATGGTACATTTTGGAGATAATGTGTTTTGATCAAAAAATTCTCATAGACTTGATTTAATTTGCCATAATTCAAAGAGAAAGAGAAACAGAGAGACGGAAAGAGAAATCACATTTGAATTTATTGTTTATATTTTCTATTAATTTGGAATCCAAGAAGACAATATGGAAACCATCAGAGCCACAAAGGTGATGATCAGGAGAATCCATAGGACACCCACATCTTTCAGACCTTGGTGTTTAATTTTCTAATCATGTAATTCAAGTATATAATTCAATTAAGTAATTTAATTATGAATAAAGTACATACCAAGCACCTAGTAATGTAGTGAGATATTTACTTACAAAATCTTACTGACATTGCACAACAGCCAAGAAAAATACTATGAGTTTTTGAAAGTAAGATGTCTTTCTGGTGTCACAAGGTAATTGTAAACTTAAGCTCAGTCCTGTAAGAGGCTAGAGGTTGTCCTTTCACCATTACATTTACTTATAAGCCAACAAGAATTGATGTAACCTCCAAGTTACTTAATCCTGATATCAATTATTGTTATGAACTTTTATTGTTCTTCTTGCTTTCCCCAGTTATCAAAGAAAATCTTGGTGCTGATTAAGAACACTGTGTTCTATTCTTTTGCTGACTTAATTTCCTGAGTAGGTAGATGGCAGCATTATTTTCAGGACAAAGAATAGCTTTATCATCTCAAAAAGCTTGGTGCTACAACGTGATGTTAAGAATGTGTTATTTTAGAAATGAATCACACATAATCAGATGCCACTTGTGGCACCGGAGAGGGAATACAGCTGTGTGTGACTCTGAGCTGGTTCTCCACACAAGAACACCATCTGCTTTCTGCTACTTTGGATGGAGTTTTCATTTCAGCCTGTGAATCACTATGGGGGGGGGGTGCATATTGCTTTATCTTCTATTCTCTTCTGGGCTAATGATAGCTCAGTAATGAGACCACATTGTGACATAAAAGGGACTCATAAAAGGTATCAGCTAGATCCTAGACTTGGTTACCCTGGGAAGGCTAGCCATTTGACTCTTCCATCCAGTCCAGTTATTATCTAGGGACATGCACAAGAATGCACTTCAGTGCACTATATCCAGGGTCCAGTCAGGCCACATAGGTCTTTGCCTTAGGCACCGTTAGTTTGGGGCTCAGTTTAAAGGGCGTGTGAATGGTTCTCAGTCAAAAGACTAGAATCTTTTTAAGAAAAACCAATGTCATTCAGAGCATCAGAAAGCTTTCTGAAAGATACAATGTTTTGCAGAATATTCTACTTCCTGTGTGCTAATTCCTTATAGACAAAGTGAAATGAACATGGCTATCTGTGATGCTTGATTAATAAGCAAAAAAAAAACTTCTTAGAAGAGCGTTTTGTTCAAGAAGGCTGTGATGTCATAAGTAATTGAATATTGTTATTAGTCACCAATTACATTATTCCCATGGTGGTTAGCAGTGATTAACAGACCATGTAGATCAATCTCTGGGTATGGATTAGGTTCACTGAATTGTGGCCATCCATCCTAAAAGTGGTGGCATCCTTTCATGGTGGGGTCTCTGTTGGCAGAGGCCATTTGTTCCTGGCTGCCCAGACCATGAAATAATCACACAGAAACTATATTATTTGCAATAATTTTTGAGCAATTGCTTAAATGTGTTTCTGGCTTACTCTTATATCTTAAATTAACCCATTTCTATTCATCTGTGTATTGCCATGTGGCTGTGGCTTACCAGCGATGCTCCATCAGGCATCTGTTTCCAGCAGGGCTACATGGCTTCTCCCTGACTCCACCTTCTTTCTCTCAGCATTCAGTTTAGTTTTCCCGCCTAGTTCTATTCTGCCCTATCACAGGCCAAAGATGTTTCTTTATTCATTAACCAATAAAGCACTACATATACAGAAGGACTCCCACGCCAGGTCTCAGACTGAATTAAAAAGAAGGCAGTGAGCTGAGCAAGAGTCTTCATTTTTGTCAGAGTTTCTTGTCAGATATTTTGCCATGGCAAGTAGAAAGATAACTAGTATACTTCCATTTACATAACCAATGCACTATTATGCTGATTTAGAAACTCACGATTTTCTCAGGTTGGTACAGAACACCAATATGCAGTTACTAGATTAGTCAATGAGTCTACACTACTTGAAGCAGCGCTCTCTAATCTTGGCACCTCTTTGACATACATATTAGCAGGTTTACCTTTGGAATCCTTGCATGGTAACAGTAGCTAGTTGTATACACATGCCTTTCTTTCCCACTTTGAAAGGGAATGAGTAAATTGAATACAGCCATCTTCACATTTAGAGGAAAAGTTTCAACAGCATTAACATTATTAACAGCAAATTACAGTGGCACCCATGTGTTATTAACCGTTTGACAATGTCAATTCTTGAGAGTTTTTCTGACTTAGACATTTGGTTGTTTCTCCCTAACTAGGAAGCATAAAGACTAATTTAATAATAAGTTATAGTAGTTTCATTGGTTCAGATTGTGTTTTCTCTTGTTTCTATAATTATTTAAAAGGAATTTCTGCTCATTTATTTCATGGAAAATGATCACAAGCTATTGTGGTGAGAAAAGTTGGGAACTCAATAACATATGACAAATACATAGACTTTGTGATCACATGGTTTAATGGCCCAAGTTGATTCACCATAAACAATTTGCAATAAAAAAAGTTATCAAGCAGGGGAAATAGCTACACTTGAAATTTTCAACTCATTATGTTTACCACAGAGGAACGTGAAATTGGCCATTTTCAGTTACTTTGAAAACAATCCATTGGAAATAATAATGACATTCCCAAGAGCAGAAAAAAAAATGAGGTGTGCACTTTGTGTTTACACTGCAGCAATGAGTGTGCCTCATGTGGCTCTGAACAGAACTCAGGATTTCCCCCTGGGTCCTCCCAAACTTCATAATTCATTAAGATGTGGTCTCTTTCCAGTTATTAGGGGAAAATTCAGCAACAGTAACTTTACAGAGTAAGAAACTTACATGTTTGGTTTCTAACTCTTCTAAGAAAGTGAGCTGGAATCTAGTAGAGGAAACGGTAGTGTGCTCTAAAGATTACAAGCCAGAGATCAGACATTGGAAAGTGGGCCTGCTCTTAAGAGATCCTCTGTTATAGGCTGCTTGTAATAATGACTTCAGTTCTCCCCCACACTGTTCCTAGAAGCAGAAGTAACTTCATGGGAGTAGTGAGAGGAGGGTTAGCACTGGAGCTGAGAATATGACGTCAGCTGGATAATCCAGCCAGAGAATTCGGAAGAGAGAACAATGGGAGCCTAGTTCTAAGACAAGAACTCTAAAGGCCTGTGTTTGGGGTTCTCCCTCTTGCTTCTCCACCTTTTTCTGAGAGAACTAGACTGTCGAGGACAATGTAACACCAAGAACAGAACTGAGTTGCCTATATGAAGACATGCGTGGCTGTAACAGCTGACTGTAGTCCCATAAACAAGCTCCGAGGAACTTGAATGATCAGTTAACACCCATATTTATTAACAATAGAATATTATGTCTTTTGCTATTCATGTTATTCAAGAGCTGGGAATGGCAGAAAGTCATTACCCCAGTTTCTAACTAATGCCTGGAAAGTGACTGAATGAGACCATTCAGATTTGAGTCTGTGTGTAACTTAAGCTCTGATCTTCTAGCCACAAGAGGAAGTCTGGGACGCAAATACAAACATACCACATTTTTGATGTGCCCTACAGGCCATTTGTTCTTAAATTCATTTGATTGTCTTTTAGATTTGTTTTATTTATTTATTTATTTATTTATTTATTATAAGGGGTGAGCGTGTGTGTGTGTATGTATGTATGTATGTATGTGTGTGTGTGTGTCACATATGTGCAAGTATCTGTGGAGGGCAGAAGAGGGCATCAGATCCCTTGGATCTAGAATCACAAACAGCTGTGAGCCTGACTGGGGTGCTGGGAATTGAACTCCCATCCTTTGGAAGAAAAGACTTGGTCTTAACCTCCAAGCCAGCTCACCACCCCAAAATGTCATCTGAGCACCACTTTTAATCCAACATCCGGAAGCATGATTAACCTCAGGCTTAAACATTCTCTAGAAAAGTATAAAATGGCTTAGTAATGTTCAGACAGAACTCTAAAGGGGTCTTCAGGGAAACAGAGTGTATAAGACAACATATCCGCCTTCTTTTGCTTTTGTTTGGAGAAATTAAATACTTCGTTGAATGGGACGTGGCTTGTGCCAGCTGTGTGTTTGTCCTTAAGCATCAGGTAGATGCTGCGGTGATCTTCTTCCAGAAGATGAAGCTGATGTGATTCAGAGCATCAAGATGTCATTCGGGGCAAAGTGTGGCTCTGCAGCCAAGCATGGTTTTCCCCATTGAACCCTCTGTGTCTTTAGATTAGAAGTAGACCAGAAGCAGTGTAAGACCAGCCCTACTTACAGTGTCATTTAGGAATCCCACTCTTATAATTAGGGTAAATGTCCCTGAAAGTTTCCTGTGTTAAAAAAAAATTAATTCTCAGACACCGCCCTTGGAAGGTGTTCTATCTGTGAGTTATAGCACTAAGTTACAGCATCCATAGCAAACTCACATCCTGGGTTTATAGGAAAGAGACATGAAGTCTGTTGTATTTTGGGGTGCAAGTATTCAGATTGTATAGGTTGTAAAAATTAAGCCATCAGTTTCCTAAAAGAGGCAAAGATGAGGTGCTGGGAGAGTTTAGAGGAAGGGCAGTTGGCACTTTCCCTGTCTCAAGAGTCATACACAGAAGGGAACTTAGAGAACTCATGGGGACTCTAGACTTGCAAATGAGGAGGGTTCAGCTCATTACTCTGCAGCTCTGGCATCTTCAGCATCTGCATTTTAAGGTAACACAAGCCTGACAGACCTCACCATTGGGAACTCACATAGCAGTTGTAAATGACAGGAAGTCAACACTAGAGTAAACGTGTGGGAAATGCTGAAGATAAAAAGAGAACCTTGAACATGATCTCACTCATGTTAACTTCGACTTTTAAAGACTCACGGATTTTGTTCATGTGTATGCATGAGAGTTCGTCGTGTGTATGCATGAGAGTTCGTCATGTGTGTGCTGGTTCTTGCTCAGGACAGAAGAAGGCACTGAATCCCCTGCAGCTAGAATCAGGCAGCTGTGCGTCCACCAAATATGTGTACTAGGGATGGAACTGAGGTCCTCTACAAGAGCAGGAAGCACTCCTAACTACTGAGTCTTCTCTCCAGTCCATACCTGATACTAAGGCTGAATGTGAACCCAGAGATAGCTAATGCTGAAGGGCACACAGTGTGGCCAGCAATGCAGAGAAAAACCTGAAAATAATCCAACTCAGGCTGCTAGACATTGGTTATCACAAACACTCTCAAAGGATTAAAACAGAATGAAATTGATCTCTAGTACCCAATAGAATTAACAACATGATGCCACCATTGTCCCAAATGGGCTAAAATGACTCTTACCTTCCTGCTATAGTATTTTCATTTGCCCAATTAATTCGTAGTAAAATATCTATGTTTAAAAATAACAAGGACAATCCTACAGTGCGCTCCAATTAAAATTTAGAGTCTAGACCTCAAAATGAGCTCTTCCCTTTGGGTGCAAAACCAGAACCATTGAGTTTCCTCCTTTCCAACAGCACTTGGTTGCCCGCTTGACTAGACTGGGAATTAACTAAAACAGGGAGGCCTCTAGGCACACCTGTGAGTCTTCTTGATTTCATTAACTGAAGTAGGAAATGCCACCCAGAGTGTGGGCAGTGCCTTTCAACACCAGCCCAGACAGAAAGAGGTCCTGGGGGGAGATAATTGCTTTTGGCCTGCTGGCTTTCATGTCTTATTCGTATGTTCATCTGCCCTGTTGCTCCCACAAGTACCTGCTGCCACCACCACCACCACTGCTAGCATCCTTTGCTGACATCAGAACTCAGCCACTTCAGCTTTTCAAAGTCAGTGGCTTTTCAGGGATCCTCTAGACCTCTGATGACACATTGGGATTGCCAAGGCAGCCTGTCATAGACTGGATGGTCACCGGCTTCTCAGCCTCTCCACTGTAAAGACAGCCATTGTTGGGCCACCCAGCAGAACATGTAAATCAATCTAATACCTCCCCCTCTGATATACTTTCATTTTATTCACTCTGTTCCTCTAGAGCAAGGGTTCTCAACCTTCCTAATGCTGCAACCCTTTAATACATTTCCTCATGTTTTGTGGATACCCCAATCATAAAATTATTTTGTTGCTACTTCATAACTATGATCTTGCTTCTGTTATTAATTATACTACCAATATCTGTGTTTTCTGATAGCCTTAGGTGACCCCTTTAAAAAGGTCATTCAACCTCCAAGGGAATCGAGACCCACACTGCTCTTGATCTGTCTGCTGATCTGGTAGACATATCCTGCTTTGTCTTGTTCTCAGTTTTACTTTCTATGGTTTGAGTTGCTTGTGGTCACCTTTGGTATAAAATATTGGATGAATAATTTCAGAAACAACCAATTAATAAATTTTACTCAACTTTTATTAGAATGGATTATTATACCAGCCAATGTCATTAGTTACTGCTGCTAATAGATTAATGTGCCTAATTTGCAAATTAAGCTTTAGTAAAAATATTGTATTGTGACTTTCATGGCTCTGGTCCTTTAGCCCTGAATAAAGGTAGTCAGCAAGGGAATGAAGAAAGAATGGACACACAGACACATAGATCCAGGAAACCTTGGATCATGTGGGTTATGAACTCTGATGATGGGCTGTAAGCATTTGGAATGATAAAGCCGTAGTTGCTAGTTTTTGTATAAACTGGTCACTAACTCCCACTCGAACCCCCAAAAAAAGTTTTGCATTCCATTTTGAGCCATGCCCATATGGTGTATGGAATGCCAGGTTCCCAAATGTTCTAGGCCTTGGTCTTTGTCATATATCTGTGCCTATGACAATAATATGGGACTTGGGACTTCACTCACTCTGAGAAACCTTCATTCTTTGCCCTATTAGAGCTGGAGAGATGGCTTAGTGATCAAGAGAATATAGTGCTCTAGCAGAGGACCTGAATTTGGTTTCCAGCACCCACATTAGGCAACTCATATCAGCCAGGAACTCCAGCTCTAGGAGATCCACTTGTTAAAGTCTGGACTGTGACAGTAATGATGCCTTCCTTAGGAAGATCTCACTCTCCCACATCCTACTTCTTAGTCGCTATGGCTGGAGACCCCTCACTTGCATAATGTCTACACTTTGAAGACTGTTCATCTCATTCTGGATACTTCAATGTCTTCTCTCACTTTGCAATCCTGTCTGAAATGCCTTATATTCACATACACACATAACACACACACACACACAAATCCAGTTATAGGTTTCTTTTTTCTCAATGTATTCATGTCATCTAAATCTTCTAGTTACTGTTCATGGCAGTATCTTTAGAGTTACTTTTGATTCAGTTTTTCTTCCTTATAGTCCCTCTCTAATCTATTAGCAAATCTCCAATTGCTCTACCTGCAAAGTGGATCTATATGTGATCATCACGCTTTACCTTCATTACTGCCAAACAGGCTTGATGTACTGCCACCTCCCCTTGCATCACTGCGATCCTTTGCACATGCCTTGGTGGCTTTTGCCCTGATCTCTCGAAATCCATCCCCTGTGGGGGAAGCTAGAGTGATGGCCTAGGAACATAGCTCAACACATTGACTCTTGTCTTCAAACTCCCCTAGTGGTTCCTGTTTCATTAAACGTAAAAATAAAAGCCACCAGATGGCTGGGAAGGAGTCTGGCTCTGCATTGCCTCTGACTCCACTCTCTTCTCTTTCTGGTGTTCATTTGGTTTTGCAATACCATCCTCCCTGCCCCTCACCATCAGCTCCTCCCTTGGCACCTTGGCATCTGCTACAGATGATAACAATGACATTCTCTCAGGCATATGTGACCTACTCACTAATTCCCTCACTTGGTTCAGATCCGCTGCCAAGAGATGATGACTCAGAGAGGCATCCATTGAACTCAATCTTACTTAAAACAACATTCTTTTTGTTCTGCTGTATTGTATGTTCTATTTGCCTTTCATCTGTCTCCTATATTCTCTCCCCAAATACAAGATGACAAGGACTTTTAATTACTGATAATTATGACATAGTAAGTACTCAATAAATATGGAGCAAATGAATGAAGGAATGAAAGAAACCTCTTATCCCAAGAAAATAACTTTTCATTGGCTGAAATGGCTGTCAAACTGCTCCTTTCAGCTATCAAGGCTTCTACCATTTGCCATTTCCTTTCCCCAGTTGTTACCAAACTTCTCATCTTATCTGTTTGCGGAAACCAAAGTCTCTCTCCTTGAATCTATGCAGAATTTCTAGTCCCCTGCAAACAGATCTCTGTGCCACTTCGTCACCCAAGAGCAGCTCAAATGCTGCTGGCCTGCTCAGACCCTCTCTGAATCCCCCAGCCCAGGCACGAGCACAGATGTTCCCTTCGGAGCAGTAATTCCTGTCGTCATTCACATCATCCTTGCTCATAGTTGAAAATATGTTTTATTGAGTTTATTAAACGTATTTTCACTAAGATCCATATTAGCTCAGAACATGACAACTCAACCCCATGAGCAGTATTATAGTTTCTAGATCTTTCTGTCATTCCAGATTTGTAATCAAGGTTTGAAGTTGTATTTTATAAAGATAAATAATTTTACCATATATGTGTAAAGCTGCATATACCTTATATTCCAAGCAAGAGACAGTTGAACTAAAATAGGATTATAAGATCTATCTTAAATGAGTGGGAAGGTAAACACTAACATGAGATATTCAGAGAAAGACGAACATCATAAGTATAATTATCTAAATATTTCTAAATATTCCCCTATATCAACTCCTTGTTCAAACAAGAGGTCTCATGTAGCTTCAGTGCTTGCCTACTGCCTCCTTTAAGGAAGGCCATGCCTAGTTCTCAGGGCATGGCTAGCGTCCTGGCCACTCCGAATGTATTACAGAGCAACAGCAAACACAGACACTTTCTGAAGCACCAGGGCCTTCCATCCCACAGCCCATGCCACTGGGGAAAGGTGAGTTGAGTGGTTAACTCGGTGAGATTAGTCCTTCCCTTCACGGACAGGAGGAAACCAGGCCGAGTCTCAGGTGACGGCCAGTTTCCAAATGAGGCCAAGAATATTTTGAAGTGGTTACAGCTCTGATTTGGGGACTTGATTCTTAGAGATGCCACGGAGCTTTTTAATTTCCTGTCATTTCCAAATATCGAGAAAGAATCCAGCTGATGAGTCACCAGTATTAATGGGGTTTTGAATCCTGTTTGCTG
>LOEQ01004257.1:114505-125207 GCA_001685075.1 Bramus lutescens
AGATAAAGTAGATATAAATACTGTAACTGTAATTCTTGCTTGATACCTGTTTTGCTATATGTAATTTTACTTTGTTAAAGTTAAAACCTTCCTTTTTATTTAAGAAAAGGGGAGGTGATGTGAGATTCCCTTTGTATGCTGTGAATATGTTTGGCTAATTAATACAGAAAACTGCCTTGGCCTGTTGATAGGGCAGAACTTAGCTAGGTGGTGAAAACTAAACCAAGTGCTGGGAAAAAGAAGGGCAGAGTCAGAGAGAAGCCACGTATCTCCACCAGAGACAAATGCAAGAACTTTACCTGGCAAGCCACAGCCATGTGGCAATACACAGATTGCTAGAAATGGATTAAATTAAAATGTAAGACTTAGCCAATAAGAAGCTAGAGCTAATGGGCCAAGCAGTGTTTGAAATAATATAGTTTCTGTGTGATTATTTCAAGTCTGAGCTGAGGACGGGAAACAAACCAGTGGCCTTACTACAACACAAAGAGAGTGGAATAAAAATAAGACAAGGCTATATAATCTCAAAGCCCTACTTCCAGAGATACACTTCAGGCAGCAAGGTTATATACCATGTGACTAAGTCTCCCCAAAGAGCATCACCTGCTGGAAACCAAGTGTTGGAATACCTGAGCCCATGGATAACATTGCTCACTCAAACCACCATGGCAGCTAAGGGGATAGGCCATGATCATTGAAAGGAGGGAAGATCTAAATTGTGGAGAAACTGAGAGCAGATAGATGCTAGACCCCCATCTGATTTTCACTGGTAGAGACATAGACTCCTTCCAAATTGTGGGGCAATTTGTCCTCCCAGTGTTGGAGGGCATATACTTAGAAAGCTTGATTTCTGAGGAAGGGGGCTTCTGGCTGAGAGAGAGACACACAGTATTGTCTTAATTCCAATTAATTTATCCTCCCAGTGTTAACCTTTGGAGGGCATATACTTAGAAAGCTTGATTTCTGAGGAAGGGGGCTTCTGGCTGAGAGAGAGACAGACAGTATTGTCTTAATTCCAATTAATTTATCATCTGCATCCTTGAATGGTACTTGGAGCCTCATTTCCTATGCTAAAAAGCAACATACTGAAGTACTTATGAAAAATGAATCAGAAATAAGTAAGTCTGATGAGTCAATAGCTGAGGATATGGTAGTGCTGCAAAAAAGGCAAAGATGTTTGCTGACTGATGTCTGGGGGAGATTAGGAGGAGAATATATATTCCAAATTAAAGTATCGCCCCAGATGTCAATCCTAATTCCTGCAATGTCCCCATTAGAGATTCATGAAACATAAGACTAACTGAGGCTTTAAGAGAAATGCACCATGGTATAGCAGAAGTATGGCATCACACCCCACCCACCTGTGTGCCACTCCATCCTGGATCCTGACCAGTTATGTCTGTCAGCCTGTTCTCACTGTTCAACATCTTGGTAGACTGTTTAAACATTATGGGAAAAGGAAAAATCTACTAGGTCAGGTGAGGTTGTTACACTCATGTTTTTGCTCAGGGTCCAATAAGTAAGCTAATGCACAATATACATATAATTGGAGAGTGTATCCTGCATGGCCAGTGTCTGTGGCATAGACAATCGTCTGTAGTTTTATACCACACAAATGTCCTGGATCCCTCCACTTGAAGTAGCCTCAGTTTGTTCCGGGATGTTTCCTTGCATCTGACTCCAAACATCATAAATCCCCAGAACCATAGAAGGGTATATGCATGAGGATTATGGTTAATGATGGGTTAAATCTCCATTCCACCATTCATGAGACTGCCTTCTAACAAAAAAAGTTCTTATCTTGAACGTATTTTAGAATAAAGACCATGGGTTAGATGCTCTGTGCTGAAAATCACCTCTAAGTTTCCTTCTACCTACAGATTCCAGCTGTTCATGAAACTGAGAGATAATAGGACCATACATCTGGAAAAATAGCAGAAAAACTGTATTCGGTGTGTTCTCCAGGCTCCTCCACTACGTTTTAACAGCTCAGGGAACTCTTGAGACACAAACACACATATACACGTACACACACATCATACATGCATGCATTTACACCACACACACACACATGCACACACATGCACATCTGTTGGAAGTGACCCATGAAATTAAAATTTCATGAGCCTACCACCATTCCTTGTTCCACTGTTCAGCCGGTAGGTATTTCTAGACAGGCAGGATAAGGAAATGGCGAAAAAATTGTGGATTTTCACAACTCAAAATACTGGTTGATTTTTTGGAACATTGCTAAATTTCTCTGGTTTTGTTTTCCCAGATACAACTAAAAGGAGATTAAAATCCATCTTTGACGGTGAGGCGGCGTGAATGAAGTGAGCTCCAGTTTGTGAAGTATCCCACAGTGCCTGATACACAGCATGAACTGGACAGACAACCATCATTCCCTAATTGTTTACAACTATTAGTATGCTATTGCCCATGCATTTTCATGCAGCTGTTGTTTTGGCTGTTATTGCTGATCCTGCATGTACACATCAGCATGCTGATGTCACATACTGTGGCAGTGTTCATTGTAACCGTTGTGTGCCATGGTCTGAGCCACCAAAGCAGGAGACACAGAGTACATGGTCTGGCCATCTCTGTGATGATTTATTTCTTCTGCATCAGCTTTATCTTTGGGAAATCAATGTGATCCGAGGATGTGCAGCGTGCCTCCAAACCTGTAGTCCTTTCTCACTGTCCTGTACATAGCAACTAATCTTCCTTTCTCCTTCCCACCATCTCTCCCTCGCTTCTTCTCCCTCCTACTCTATCTTCCTCCCTTCCCCTCTTCTCTTTCACTTTCTCCATGCCCCTCCTCCCCTGTCTTTGTTCTTCCCTTTTCTCCCGACCTGTCTCCTGTCCTCCTCCCTTGCTCCCTTCTTCTCTTTTTTCCTCTCTTACCTCTTTTCTTACATTTTGATGTTGCTCATGGGTGTGAAAAACTTATGTCTTCTATTTATGTAAATTAAGATAAAGTGTAAGGATCATACACAAGGGCTTATTTTGTTAATGAGAGACATGGACAAAACATGAAGAAGCATAAGGCTGTTTGGGGAATGTTCACAGCATCCTGCAGGAAGGAAGTATGATCACATATGATGTTCATAATTTCTTACCTGGAATGCCTGTAACAGCAATAGTTTTCTCCTTTGGCTTCATGCTGCTTGGTCCATAGCACTTGTCTCTGGTTTCTCCAGAATGAAGAGCCCAAAGGTATCCAGAAATAACATTTATTAATCAACAATAAAACACACAATAGAAAAGGCCTTATAAGTAAAACTATATATTTATAATGCTTTATTGGTTTTTTCCAGAACTCCACAAAACACTACAGACAGTAACAAAATAATTCAATAATGTTAAAAACTTCCAAGATAATTATAGGACACTCTTTATCATATGTGAGTATCATCATGACCATTAGATACACTATTCAATGCTATCATAGATACCCTTCTTGAATAAAGGACATAGATTTTTAATCTGAGAATCATAACATTTACACTTATCCATACACAAGGAAACATCTTAGAGTAAGTGAAGCAGATCCCCCAAAATGACCTGGAGTCATCTACCTGTACATCACTTCAAGATATTACAGTGTTAACAAGATAGAGATCAACACACTGAAGAGAAATGTAGGGGCCTCACTTGGGGAAAAGAAGGAAAACTGGGCAATAGTTGAAGCTGTTTACATGTTTTCCATGGCCCGCTTGGCAAGATGCTCCCTCCCTTGCTCTGCCTTCTCTTGGGTGAGGTACTCCAGCACTTTTATGAGCATGTCTTCATCCAAGTACTGTCTGTTTAGGGTGTCATCAGTCTTCATGGATCCTACAGGGAGCCTTTTGCTCACTGTCGCCAGTTTCTCAGTTTCCTGGGAGCTTCCTTGACCCAGGTGTTCCTTGATGGCCTGTTCAAGTTGCTCTTCTTCCTGGAGGTCATCTTCCAAGGAGCCTGGACTGGGAACTCTTTTCAGCTGGTTGGAATTAATGAGCTCAGGGTACTTAACTAGCATCCTGGCCAAGTACTCTCCAAGTTCTTGGTCCTTGTCATTCATCAGGTTTTCATAGGGTGCTTGTTTGCTTTCAACATCTGGCATCCAGGCTGCTTTGGGAATCTGGCTGGCTCTAGATTTCCCAGGACCATAGGGGAGCCTCAGCAGAGCCTTGTCTTGGCTGTATTGATTGGGGAAATATGAGGGCTTCTGATTTGCTGTATTCTCCATCCCTAAGAGGTTTAAAATGTCCTCAACACTGAGTCCCTCAGGCAAGGCCTCTGTCACACCACGACCAGGTACCTTGGGATACCCACCCTTGGAGAGCAGCTTACTCTGAACCATGTCGGAGCGGTCTATGTCAGCCTCTGGGGTGTCATCTAGGTCAACAGGAAGTTCCAGATCCTGCTCCAGCTCCACCAACCCATTTGGCTTCTCTCCAACTTTAAGCATCTCTATTAAGTCTTCAGGGGGTATCTGCAAATTCCTGGAGATTTCAATCAGCTGATAAATAGCCTGAGAATCAAGTGGTTTCTCAAGAAGCCTGGCTGCCCTGTCCCCATTTTGCCCATTCTGTGACCTCCCACTGCCCACAGCATTCACTAACCTTCTCAAGTAGGTGATGACTTTGGAGGCATCCTCTGAGAGTTGGTCTTTACTCTCTTTCCAGTTATCTTCATCCTGGAGCCCCAACTGCCCTGAACGTTTCACTTCACTGATTTGCTCATTTTTCTCTGTGTTCTCTTTGCTGTCTCTCACCTCTTCCTGGGTTTGAGTCTCTATTTTCTCCTCTATGGGGCTCCAGTCTTCTCCACCCACCACGTCTTCATAGGCAATGTTGTTGGTCTTGTATACATCATCTTCATCATCTGTGTAGAGCTTTTGTTCCTCATCGACCCTCTCACGCTTCTGGTTGTTCGGACCCGTTAGTTTCCCCAGCTCTTGGAACACAGACTCCAGGGTAGCGAGACTTTGGGGTGTGTATTGTTCTTCTACTATTTCATTTGTGCGCTTGAAGGGGTTTTCTCTGGAATTCTCTTCATACATAAGCGGGAACCGCATGTGCTTGAGTTTCCTCTCTGGCCACTGTTGAGTCTCATAGTCATCAACCGTGTCCACTGGGAAGCTCTTCTCTGGACTCAAGGCAAAGGGCTTATTTTCTTTGGGGACAGACTGAGGTTCATTTTCAGCCTGCCTCAAGGCCTCGAGTATTATCCTCATCCACTCATCTTCACTCAGTGCATCCCTTGAGCTCTCAGCCAAGTGACTTTCTTCACTGTTTTCTTTGAGCTGAAGGGGAACAGAGATGCCTTGATAGGGATTGTAGTCTGGGCTGCTTTCTTCTCTGTGAGCTTGTTGCCTGAGCTTCTCTATGTACTCCAAAGCCCTGATCATTTCAGGACTAGGAAACTTTTGGACATTCTCCAATCTGACATCTGGATCTTTCTGAAGCAACTGGTTTCGCTGGAAGGAAGCTGCTTCAGCTCCAGAGATGAGGAGAATTAAGTGGACAAGAAGCAGAACTGCTCCAGATTGGTGGGTCTTAGCTTCTGCCATGTCGTGAAGATTTCCTTAAAGCATAAAAATCATGAGTTAGCACACATGATGCAAGACAGACGACATGATGGGAAGGAAAGAAAAGCACCAGGCACAAGGGTGAATAAAAAAAAAACAATTTCATAGTATGCCTAGGAGAACTATTTAAAATTCATGAATACTTCTTATATGAGCCTCACAAACTAACCATCAGAATCTATAGAAAAATGGTTAGTCATTTGCATCAGAATTATCCGGTATTCTCTTGGTTTAAAAGGAAAAAATACTGACATGGGGGTTCTCAAATTTTGTGTGTTTCATTTACAAACTAGTAGTCTGACTTTTTATCATGTTTATTTTCAATAAAACAAGACTTTTAAAAATGTAATTACTTCAAACAGCATTCTATTAAAAGCAACCACAAAATAATTTCTTGTGATACATACACATATACAATTATGGCCACAAGGTTGGGTTAAAAAAAAGCCATTTGATTTATTCTCTGAATTAGTCATCCAATATAGTTTTAGAAATGCTGTGGCTATATATGATGATATAATACAGTATATTAGTGTCAATAGCACTGAGCACCTTGTACATGCATCCTGGTCAACTCACCAAACAATAGCTCCAGCAGTTAGTTAAAAACCCCTAGAACCTGGGTTCTCCCTGGTCTCAGCTAGTATGCTAAAACAATGAAGCTTTTGGTGGAAGACTGCTAAACTAATCACCTACACTGGTTTAAATTTTTCTATGCTCCAATCTTCTAATAATTGTACTATGGCTTACTTCCAAAATGCAATTATGGTTATATTTTTCATCTTCCCTCTAGTGTGTAGTAAATAAACAGATGCTACAGAGTGAACATAAGTTTACTTAACTAGTCTATGTCTAAGCTTGGGAGTGTTCAGATTCACAATATGTCTGTGTCTATTTTTGTAGGGACCTGTGAAATCTTAAGTGACTCACGCTGTTAGAAAAATCTTAAAATAACCACTATGTAATTCCCAATTTAGATAAACACAATGTGTTGAATTCTTCCTACTTAAAAAAAATCTTCATTCATTTTTTTTTCACCAATACTTTAAAAGTCTTACAGATGGATTAGTAAGAGGAATCCCTTGTACATTTCCTGTTTGGCAATGCTGATACTGGAGAAGCTATTTCAATCCCTACAAATCTCTTGTAAACAAATGCATGTAAATAGGTTTGCAAGTTTATTCATGACTTCAATATGTCATGTTTTGTGATATATAATCAAAGTTGGATGAACACAATTTTCTGTTAAAATAGACATCAAAATATTGTTTAGCAGATCTTACTGATAATGAATGTTATAAATCTTTTAGAGCTGTCAAATGGTTGCAAGTATAAAAACGTCCTTAGCATAGATACATAAACTGATTAAAATTACCACTACGTGGGTTAGTTAAGCATACAGAGAATGTTTTAAAAATAAATAAATGGTTACTTCAAGTAATTTTATTCATAAAATTCTGAGTAAAATAATGTACTTTAAATAAAGATACTATATCCATATTCTTTATATTATTTCAGAATTGATTTACTTTTGACAGTTTTCACTGCTGTCATTTTAAATGTAATCTTGAAAACCATACTGAGTATATTTGCTTTGAAGTCATTATCTTGACATATTCTTAACACATATTAACATATAGAGTGCATGATTATCTATAAAACCATTACTTTAGAGGAGGTTTTTCTGTAGAATTAGAGCATAATGTTCATTGCAGTTTGAAACACAGCCCGACAAACATGGCCATTTCATCTTTACTGAACTCAGGCTTACTTTGGATGACACAATTATTGTCTTTAAAACTCAAATGACTTCCTGTCCCCAGTAGCATCTCTTAAAGCACTGAAAAGATGGTTCTAATAGATTTAATGTCTTATACAGTGTTTGATTTAAGTTTTAATTTTCTGAAATCCAAATGATAGAAATGTTGTGTCTCCCCTGGGCAGATGTGATTGAATCCTCTTTCAGTAAAAATGTCTTTCCAGTGAAACGAGCTGGGAACCTTGACACTGAAACACCAATACACATGAATATAGCTAATCCAAACAACCCAACTAGCTAGGATAAACAAAAATAAATGTGTTCCAACCAGCCACTTCCGCAAAGTAACAGATCAGTATTTCCAGCCAAAGCACAGTAATTGCAATCAGAATCTATACAGCTCTCTGTGTTTTCTTTCCTGGACTCAATGTTATCATTTCTCATTCATAGACACATACAACCTTTCCCTGAGATAACAGTTCACCTTTGGGAAGGGAGAAAATCAGTGTTCAAAATCATTCTAAGCTACTTTCTTAGGACTAAAATTAGTGCATAATAGTCTAAGACCTTCTAGAATGTCCCAGTTCATAAAATAATAGTTAATTAAGGGTTTCCATAAGGTGAATATCAAAGGAAAAAATACAAATCCAAATTGTTTGCCTCTGTGACTCATGTGGCTAATGGCATTTAAATCCTTATAAACTAACTGTGAAGAATATTAAGCATATAAATTACATTCCCGGTTCTGTATCTGACTCCTGGGAGAAAAACAACACGTTAGGAAAAGAATCAGAACATCAGGCTTGGTTAACTTTACATTAATCGGCGTGTTGACACTAAAATCCTTAACTTTTCCACTCTCCTTACCTACAGTTTTTTCTCAATAACATTATAATTAATAAATATACTCCAGCAATCCTATAAACCACACTCTCTTATTTATGCATGTGTATAGAGTATCCTTGCCTGAAAAGCAGCAGGTTGCCCTTCAGTCATTTTATCAATATAAGCTTGCCAAACGGTCTTTTTTCCTCCCATCTGGGAAACCAAAAGAGGACACGCAATTGAGAACTTTCCAGTAAATTGAGGAGAAAGCAGTCTTACCTTAATCTTGGAAGATGTGGATGTCTCCAAGGGAGCTCCTCTACCGCTGGGTGAGGTCTCGGGCAGTTTCAGCACCGGACAGCTCCTCTGCTTATAGCGAGCCTGGGCGCCTGACTCCGCATTCCACGCTGACGTCACCGGCTCAGCCTCAAACCCCAGCGCAGGCAAGCTTTTTCAAAGAATCCGAGAGAAAATAATCACTTTAGATAAATTTTTTTGAAAGCATTGCATGCTTACGCCACCTGCCTTATGCAGCAAAAACTACACTTTTCTTTTTTCTGTTTTTTTTTAATCAGAATCTCCAAGACTCAAAATAAAATGTTCTCTTAGAAGAAATCTGTCAGCTAGACATGACTAATTGCAAAGCCATTTTGTTTGTGTTTTCACGCCTTGTTTAGAAAGGTTTCTTGTGATCGTTGCCATGTCACTGTCATAGAGTTTTTCAGATAATGACTATCTTTTTATCCTCGCCCATAAAGAAATGCGTCCTCATTTCCTGGTGCAGACACAATGAACAGAACATTGTGGGTATGAGAGAACATATTTCACGTCATATTTCCTGTCTCCAGGCAGAATTCTTTTAAAACTCTTGTTTGTTTGAACAAAAAAAAAAGTGAGACACTTACTTTTTGTATGAGAAACATCGCAAATGCCTTCAACAAAGTATTTGGAAGGCGCGTTCACAGCCATTCAAGTTCAGCAGCTGAAGCTTCTGTAAGAGTACCTTCAAATCTTAAACAATATCTGGTGCTGCAAGGAATCGCTAAGGAATTGTGTACTCAAGAAAATATGGGACCCTCTTGTCATAAAGAGGAAATAGTACCACAAACATGTCTGTATTTTGGTTGAATAAGATGAGTTGAATACCTTCAATGAACGAGACCAATCCAAGGAGTAATCTGGGAGTTAACGCAGTCTCTTGGATTTAAAATTCATAGCCATGGTGGTGCTTTGCCATAAAACCTGATTATGTGCTTTAATAATTTATACAGGTCTAAATTTTTAACTTTATTTTTATTAAATATGTGAGACCTCCAACCTTCTGTATGTTGAAATATATTTTGAGAACATGAAAGAATCTTTTGTGAGGTCCTTTAAAAGTCTCTGCTGGCTGAACAATCACAGTCTGATTTTATCTACCCACCAACTAACTTACACTTATGAGGTGCCAGAAAATTTGTGAACTACTGGGGACAGAAAAAAAATGAATATTGTCTGGCTTTAAGAAGACTTTAGTCAATGGGAGGAAATGAAAGTAAATTGTTTAAAGGTACCAAGAAGGTGAGCCAGAAGGGTTTGTGGTTTACCAGCTGACTCTATCTAGTAGAGAGGGATGAAGGAAGGCCTCCACATAAATAGGCCTAAACTGATCTCTTAGTTTCAGGTTTGTGAGACTTCTTACTCTACTAGATAAATCAAAGTACTGTTAAATTGTCCAAGTCTTGTGAATTTAGAATAAATAGTGACATAGTTAAAACCTTATGAAATCAAAACAATCTCAAAGAAGGTGGTACTCACTGATCCTTATTTGTTCCAGGAAAGATGTTCAATTTTCCTCTATGATGAGAGACCATCAAATATGGATTCACATGGAACTCACCAGTACATTCTAGACTTACACGGCCCACGCACTGATGCAGTTATGCTTTACGGTGAGTTTCCAGAGCATGGTCAAGTGCCAGATTGAAGAGATTTGAGTACACAGGGGTTGCTTTCAAGGCAACATTTTAGAGACAACAAATCATTTACTTGTATCTTAGCTTTATATACCTATGGTGTCCTACCAGTCTTAACAAAGACCTGAATAGTCAGTCTGAGCTTCACCTAATTTTTTTTTTGTCAGGCAGTTTTTTATGATTAGTTGAACTCACCAGTATCAATACAGCCTTAGAGAATTTTACATGGTTAATTATTCTAAAGGGATGAGTTGATTCAGCATAGGTCTAAAAATTCATCCAGAAAGTCACTTTTGTCCAAATTTATTCACTCATACACTTATGAACTTGTTGCTAAAGGCAAAAACCATAACCTTTTGAGACAGGCTCTTAACTCTGTCTTTAATAATCAAAAAGACAGGTTCAGTTGAGAGGCTCAGTAAAATGCTTGCTACTCAAGGATGAGAAACTGAGTCCAATCCAGTGCATCCATTTAAGAGCCAAGGGCAAGGCATATAACTTCGATCCCCAGAACTGGAAACACAGAGACAAGTAGCATCCTGGTACTTGTTGGCCGGCCAGCGTGCTAAGTCATCAAGCTCCAGATTCAGT
>LOEQ01004257.1:142133-167975 GCA_001685075.1 Bramus lutescens
TTTAAAATAAAGCCACATAAAAATGGAAAATACACAGAGAGTCTGGATACTGTATGTTATTGTTTTATCTTTGAATGGTTTTATGGCTGAAGAAGGAACAACAGTTGCTAAAAGACATTTGAATACAAATACATTTGAATACAAAATATATACAACATATATATTTTGAAAATGCTTTGACTTCAAAATATAAATCAAAAAATATGCTACTTTAAAGAAGTTTTGCTTTTGTTTCTACAGGAAATGAGGTTGTGGATTCATTCTTAGTTAAGAAAAAAATCAGGTTTGATCAAGGAAGACCCCCTGAAGAATCTCCAATAGGAGTGGATGGTCCAGATGGTCCAACATTTCAGAGGACCTCTGTTGGAATTTCCTCTGAGTTCTATATCCAGAACTGTTTCAAGACTGCTGGCTGAGATGATCAAGCATCACAGAATACTCCAGTCGGGACTTGACCATAATTTTAAATTTTCTTTAGGTCACCATAAGATTATCAGTGCCCCCAATCAGCAGTAAGTAGCCCAGAAAACTACACCCACATTCCCAAAAAAAGATGTATTATGGATGTTTACCTTTCTTTAGAATGTTGGTTACAAGATGTTATAGATAATGATTAGGAAAAAAGCTAAACAAAGGAGACTCCATTCAAAGTTCTTGTTTCTAAAAAACAAACAGGGGAGGGGTGCTGTGGGAAAATGGTCTTCTACCATGTGAAGATTTGTCACTTGTATTAATTTAATAAAATGCTGATTGGCCAGTAGCCAGGAAGGAAGTATAGGCAGGACAACCAAAACAGGAGAATTCTGGGAAGAGGAAAGGCTGAGTCTGCAGTCATCACTCAGGCACAGAGGAAGCAAGATGAGAATGTCTCACTGATAAAAGGTATCAAGCCACATGGCTAACACAGACAAGAATTATGGGCTGATTTAAGATTTGAGCTAATAAGAAGCCTGAGCTAATAGGCCAACCAGTTTATAGTTAATGTAGGCCTCTGTGTATTTCTTTGGGACTGAATGGTGGATTGGGATGTAAATGAGTAAAGGTTTAACAAGTCGTTATTGGCCCAGTGTGCCTCTCAGATGGAAAGGACTTGCTAGCAGATTCAGCTCTGTGCTATAAGGCCACCATCCCCAGTAGAAATCCACACAATTCCAATGAGGATTGGCACATTAACTAAGGTAAAGGGCATCTATTACTAGTTGACAGGTCTGGGGGACTGTAGAGACATGAATGGTCTAGCCAGTGAATGAACCAGCATTTTAGTATGCCTCACCTTGAAGAAGTATCAAGAGGCCATTTATTGTATCTGTGTGTTGTTACTAACATGGCTAAAATAGGAATGCAAGAATAATACATGATTCAGACAGAAGCTGAAAGAAAAAAAGAGTTCCATGGAGCAGGAGAGAGGGCTCCATGCCTTAGATGACTTGCTGCTCTTCCAAAGGACCAAATGTGTTTCCCAGCACCCACATCAGACAGCTCACAACTTGAGCTCCATGAGCTCCATGAGATCCAACACCCTCTTCTGGCCTTCAAAGGTACCTGCAGTCAGGTACACATATTGCCCCAATGCCCCTCCCCCAACACACACGCGCGCGCGCGCACACACACACACACACACACACACACACACACACACAATTTAAAAGAAAATAAATCTTTAAGGAAAAAAAAGGGGGAAATTATAGTGCTACTTTCCAAAGAGGAAATCACAAATAGCCAGGACTTCAAATATTTGTGTGAAAAGAGATATCTGTGTTCTTAGAAACCTGCTTCAGGAAATGCATCCATGGAACCTCAAGGACAGTTGGGAGCATGATCCCATGGTAGCACAATCCCATTGGTGGCTGGTATAGTTCAAGCTGTGGAGTAACAGCCTCCTAGCTACTCCCAAGGCTTAAGCACAAGATTCATGAGTGTAGCTGTTCCTTTCTTATAACAGAGGCTAAACATACTTCCTGTTTTGTGCAAGAAGCCCTGCCCTGCACTCTGACGCAGCATATCCAATTAGAAACCCAGCATCCAGCACCTCTGACTCCATCAGTGGGAGGCAGTCTCTGATGCTCGTGATTCTATTTCCAGCCTCAGGGATACTGATGCTGATCTTCAGGAGGTGAATCATCTGAACACCTCGCCTGGTGCTTTCTAATTGACAGACTGAGCAAATCATATCAAATATTCTTTTCTCCAAATCCAATTAAGTAGCTCACTTCTCCTGGAAGGCAAGTTTATAAAAATCGCCTCCTGGCCTTATTTTACTACTTAACCACCACTGATAGGCAAACATACTTAATTTAATGTGCGTGTTTTGTTTGTAGTCTTGCAAGACGGACTTCATTGTTCCCTATACGCATTTTAATTTGCCTAATCTTGTTACGTTAGATTTCGCTTTCATGTTTTGTTTTTGTTTTTGCTTAAGACAGGGTCTCATGCATCTCAGGTTCACAGAGTGAACTTGAATTTCTGATCCTCCTGCCTCTACCTCCGTAGGGCTGGCATTAAAGACATGTGCTGCCCTGCTCAGTGTCACATTTCCTGTGCTTTATGCATTCAGCCTCACATCCCTGGGGTTCATCCAGGTTGCTTAATGCAGATCAAATTTGCATGGAGTGGTGTGACTACCGCAGACCTCATTGAACTGGTTCAGTGATGGACTCAACAGCTGCTTTCAGCCTTGCATCTCTTCAGTGTTGCAGAAGCATCTCTGCAGACTCTTTTCTAGGTGCCGAATTGTCCCCCAGAGGCTCTCAAGCCTTTCTTTCAAGTACTTTTTCACATCCCCATTCTTGCCAACCTCCTACCTTTTGTCAAACATGTAAAGTGATATTTTGTTATTTGAATTTGCATCTATTTGATTACTAATGCATCTCAGAAACTTTCCATAGGTTCAATGAACTTTTGAGCTCCCTATTTCAGTTAATGTGTCTATTTATACCCTTCACCTATTTTTATCTTATATTAGCTACTTGATATGGTGAGGGTAGTTCTAAATATTGAACCTATTTTATCTCATTATGTCATCTATCAATATACTATCTTTGCAAGAGATGCTTCATTTTCATGTTATATTGATCCTTTTTATACTAAAGTTTTGTGTAAAAGGAGTTCCCATATTCCCTTGTGAAGAAGAGAATCTACTCTTTTTTATCCAGTTTTTTTGAGACAAGGCTTCTCTGTGTAGCCCTGTGATCCTGGAACTCTGTAGACCAGGCTAGCCTCAAACTCAGAGATCCTACTGCCTCTGTCTTCTGAGTGCTGGGATTAAAGCCATGCACCACCACTGCTCAGAGTGAGAGTCTACATTTTTTAATAATCCTTTTCGGGCCCACCAGTGTAGTAGTAGTAGCAATTGTAGAAATCCACAGACTAACCAGGTTTTCCTGTCCCAACTACCAAGCTGCCATCTTCCATTTGCTTCTGGCCCCACATTCATCGGGTCCAGAATTCTGTATATTCATGGGCTGGTGCCAGTCTCCCCATTGCTGGGTTCTATTCTAGATAATCTGTTCTTTGAACACAAGTCATATTTTTTATTATAATGGGTTCTATAAGATACCTCAATTTCTATCAAAAGGAGTGTGTACTGCATGCTTTTAAGATAAACTTAGGCTTCTTGGGTCTACCTTCTTGCTAAACCAAACTTACACAGGTTTAGCAAGTTCTGTTTAAAGCACACTAGGGTGATGAATGGCCTTCCATTGAATTTAAAGATTGATTTTGTAAAAATTGATATGGTCACAATATTAGCCATCAACATTAACATAAATGCCTCTTCGTTTATTTACAGAATTTTAAATGTTCTTAATTAAAATTCATGTTTTTTGCATAAGTTAATGCCTAATTACCTTATGGATTTTGTTCCTATTGTGGATGGTATCTTAATTTCATTATACTTGATGCAGGTCTAAAAACTCTACTGTCACTGGAGTTCAAGATTAAACCTTTAAACACTGAACCCGTGATTAATTTGAATAGTTTAGATGATATACTTGTTAGATTGTTTTCAGTGGATAGTTATAATACTTAAAAATAATGACAGTTTCATTATTTCTACATTCTTACACACACTATGTGTAGTGGCACCTGCCTGTTGTCCAACATTTGCTATGTGGCCATGTAGAATAGAATGAATTTAAACTTCTGATCTTCCTGCCTTCACCTCCCTAGTGCTGGCAACAAAGTCATGTGCTCCTCTGCCCAGTGTGACATTCCCTGTGTTTTATCCATTCATCATATCTCTGTTACTTTGTCTAAATTACCTGAAACAGAAATAGGGGGATTAGCAATAAAAAAAAATTATCATCCACACAGGCAGTCTGAAGTCAACCTGAAGTACATGAGAGCCTGTTCACAGAGGCTTCTGTCCCACCAGGTCCCACAACTGTTTAGTCCCAAATAAACACACAGAGGTCTACATTAATCATAAACTAGTTGGCCTTGTACCCCAGGCTTCTTATTAACTCTTATAACTTACTTATATTAGCCCATAAATCTTGTCTTTGTTAGCCACATGGCTTGGTACCTTTTTCGATGAGGCAGTCATCTTGCTCTGTGTCTGGCTTCCTCTGTCTCTGGGTGATGACTGCAGAATGAGCTTTCCTGTCCCAGAATTCTCCTGTCCTCACTGCCCTGCCCCTACTTTCTGCCTGGTGCCCTGCCTATACTTCCTGCCTGGCTACTGGTCAATCAGCATTTTATTAAACAAGTACAAGAAACAAATCTTTACAGAGTAAAGCCATTGTCCCACAGCAAGAGCCTAGCTCCTTAAGGGAGCTAAAGGAAGAGGCATTTGGCTAGAGACAGGGGTTAGTGAAGACGTACACCATAGCAACCAACCATCCATTCTTATTTTGGGAAATCCCCAAATAAGTAGAAGACAAATTTGGGAAATAAATTTACTTTTATTGTTTGCTTGTTAGCTTGTTTTCTTAATATAGTAATTTTATTAATTCTTTGAAAATTCCATACTTCCATACAGCATATTTTGATCATACTCCCACTCATCCCTGTGACTCCTGGGTTTACCCCTCACACCTTTTCCAACTTCAAATCATCTTTATTTTTTTACATCCCACCAAGTCTAGTTCATGCTGGTTATATATTTATGGGTATAGGGTCATCCACTGGAGCATGGTGGACCTACTAGGGGTCACACCCTATAACAAATGATTTCCTGCTCCAGACGTCATCAAGTGTCCACAGGCCCTCAGTTATAAAGTGGAGGCTTGTGAGCACTCTCTCCACTCCATGCTAGAATGTTGATTGGCTTGATCTTATACAAGTCTTGTGCAGGCAACCATAGCTGCTGAGTTCACAAATACAAAGGTCTTGTCACGTTCTAAAGACACTGTTTCATCCATCTTCCCCAAGCTCTGGTTCTTACAATTTTTTTTTTGCCCCTTCTTCTTCATTGTTTACTAAGCCTTGCGACAGTGGTATGGCCTTGATGTCTCATTCTTGACTGAGTATTCCACAGATGCTTATTCTCTGCACTTTGATGAACTGAGTTGTGAGTTTCTGCATTAATTACTATCCACTGTGAAAGGAGCTTCTTTCCTTGTGCTGCTCTGGATAGTTTTATGCTAACTTGACACAAACTGAAGTTGTCCGAAAGAAGGTAGCTTCAATTAAGAAAATGCCTCCTAAAATTGGGTTATAGGCAGACCTGTAAGGCACTTTCTTAATTAGGGATTGGGGGAGGGCCCAGCCCATTGTACATGGTGCCATCCCTGGACTGGTGACCCTGACCCTGGATTCTACAAGAAAGCAGGCTGAGCAAGTCATAAGGTGCAAGCCAATAAATAACACCCCTCCATGGCCTCTGCATCAGTTCCTGTCTCTGGGTTCCTGTTTGAGTCCTGCCCTGACTCCCTTTGATGATGAACAGTGTTATGGAGGTGAAAGCCAGATAAACCCTTTATTTCCTAGCTTGATCTGTTTGTGGCATTTCCTTGCATCAGCAGAGACCCTTAGTCAAGGGCTGAGGGATGCACTAATCTATGGGTACAGAGATATGTGACAACTACCTACACTTTCTCAATCTTGAGGTGTGGCATGTGACTGAGACCCAACCAATCAGATGTTCTCACACCAACCACTATGTCTTGCAGGGGGTTTGACTATGATAGAAACAGGCAGAGGCTGTCAAAAAAAAAAAAGTGAAGAATGCAGTAGCACAGTGACGAGTATCTAAAAAATACTGATGCTTACCACCCACATCAACCAGATGGTGTTGTGACCCTGCCTTGATCTTGTCCTCCAAGCTCTGCTACTTCTGCATGCCTTTGAAAGCCACCTCCATGATCCAAAGGCCCCTGCCACTAACTATTAATTACATTCATCAGGGATTTATTTGCTTTTGAAACTCAAGAATAGTATTGGAATTTTATGGCTTACCTATTTGGACCTTGTTGGCTAATACTAGTGACCTTGAGTCTCTTCAGATTTGGACTCTATCTATCAAAGCCTTAAAGGACCAGGGCCCTCTGCCGTGGATCCAGATCCCCTGTGATGCCTCTACTGCACCTCTAATTAAGAAACAAGTCAGTACCACATATGTCCATAACATCTTTTTATTTTCTTTCAGAGTCTGGAGAAAAATGTCCAGTGCTCAAAGAGAACCAGCGAGGAACACAGTCAGCATTTACAAGGCGCTCAGAGGCCACAGGCTCTAATGGCCTGGGACTCCTTTCCACTCCTTGGCCAGCTTTACTGCTTCTGATGGCTTTTTTCTACTACTCGGATTACTTGTGTGTTAGTCCTGACCCTTTCTTTCTTTAAGAAAGGTATTGGAAGTTGAATGTTATCAATTCATCCATTGATCTATTTATTCTTCTCTCCTCCGTTACCTCCCCACCACAGTTCTCCTTCCCTCCACTCCCCCAGTCCCCACCCTACACACAGCACACACATTCATCTCTTTTTTTCCCTTAAGAAATTTATTTTCTAGATTCCTAGACCTCTGAGGACCCCTGCTTAATAACATCTCAGGGGATCTAATAGCATCAGCGCACATAAAGGATTCACTCAAACGTAGGCTTTTGTAGCCTTTCGTTTTCCTGTCACTCCTGGACCCCCATTTCTCCAATTCCTCTTTGGTTCCCAGAAGCTCTGTCTCCTGTGGGCAATATTACTTAATTAGGGGTATTTGTCTACAGGCTGTAAGTAAGCTTTTCTAATTGCAACTGCTTCCCATCACTTTTGCTCACATTGATAAGTTATTTAAATACCATGAATAATTCAAACTCTGGCTTTGAATTGTGAATTGGAAGAATCATGGCGGTTCAAGCACTCTTTAACCATTCGATTTGATTTGCAGTGAGTTTGAAAAAAAATAAGAAAAGAAAATTACACTGAAAGTTGACAGGATTTCCTTCCAGAACTCCAGTCCTTGCTCTCAAAACAAAACCAACAACTCCCAGAGGCTTTGTTGCTCCTCAAGGAGGCTTTCTCTCTTCCAGTGCCTGGGCTCCTGTAAGTGGCTTTGGGCTCATGGATACTGCAGGGACCGGCATGTGGCCCATATGTTTACATGCTCACATCTCAGCTTTTGTTTTACATTGTGACATGGTATTGGAGGACAATGGAAATATTCCTTTCTGTCTAAGAATGGTGTCCCAGTTTGGGAACAGGTCAGGTTTGCTCTTTACGCAAATATTGCTGGCTTCGTCTGTGCTTCTCAGCATATCATTACCTTTTAGAGCTGTGCCTCCAGCTGCAGCTCTCCAAACGAGCTCCAATCCACGTGCACCCTTGGCTGCCTGCTTAGCCTCTCTGATGTGCCATGCATACCAGCTGATTCCCTATTGCTCTGGTCCTTTTCCAATGCAGGACCTTTGATCCTGCTGACGCAGCAGCCTCCAAAGTGGTTGAAAGCGCAAACGGGACTGTGCTTTCTTTCACAGGCGTCAACCTAGGGTAAAGCCTAGCTGACACCTTCCAACACTTTGGGATCTCTACAGGCTGCTCAGGCTTCTGTGTGCTCCTGCAGAAATGAACATAATGATTGCTAGTATCCACCTCACGGGATTGTGATATGTACTAAAGCAGTCGCATGTCTAAAGCATTCGGAACCAGCTTCCAGTGTATTACCAGCATTCAAGAAGCATTTGTGAACTGCCTGCAGTCCTACCACTGGATGACATCTGGTAAATTTCCTCTCTCCACCTTACCCTGCCTGGCTCATGCTCTGCCTTCAGTACACAGCGGCCCTCCCTCTCCAGCTCACAAGTGACACACTGCCTTGATTGACATCTCTAGCTGGCACTTGGTCCTCTTCTTATTTAAGGGCTCTTAAGCTTTTCCATAAACTGGAAGCACACAACAAGCTGTTTCAACATACATAGGGATGTTGCAAAGCCTAACACTGGTGGTTTAACCTATCTACCATCTTCCATATTTGTGTGTGTATGTGTGCGTGTACGTGTGTATGTGTGTGTTTAAAGTACATCAGATCTACTCTCATGACAAACTTGTAATATGCAACATGCAGTACTATGAACTATCATTTCCCTGGTGTGTGATATAGATCTCTAGACATTCCATACACCACTGTAAGTTTGGGCTCTTTGATCATCTCTGTTTCCTCCTAGGTATTCGAAAATCCCCCTAGCTGTAGACATACTTGGATATTAAATGGACTTTGTCTGTTTTAAGTTTCAAAGATTGGGGTGTCGATAATTCCTGGAAACTTGGTGCTAAGCATATAACAGACACTGGTGAACATTGAAAATCTGAGTAATGTATCAAATGCAGACACAGAAGGGAAATTTAGTAGCATAATATAAGAATCACTGAACCTACGCATATAGGCACATCCCCAGCCCTTTGGACTGCTTGTTGGAGCATTCTTCTTGGCTTTAGCTATTTGTTTAATCTTTCTGTCATGTTCTAGAACATACTATCAATAGAGCATGGATTATGTACATGGAAAACTATTTTAAGTGGTATATATCCACTGCTCCTGTCAGGCTTAGCTGATGTGTATATGACTCTCCTCCTGTACTTCCAACCATGAGAATCTGAGATGCTGCAGTTATATACAAACTTATGGCTTCAAAGGATGAGTTCAGAGATCTATACTGTACTCTGTAGCCAATGTGGAATCTGGGGAAGAAAGGAGCTGGCTTATCTTATCCTTCACCACCAAAAGATCAGCACAGGAAGATCCATGCAAACCAAAGAAGGTTGTTTATGCAGGGTTAATAAATTACCCTCTGCCAATCGCTCAGCTCCGGGGCTTTTAGTGATCTTGACCTAAAACTCAGCACTAGGGAATTGGGATATTTCAGTTTAAATTGGTGAAATTTGTTTCTTCTTTGGCCCTTAGGAGGAATCGGTAAGTCAGTTCAGTGTTGAGATAAGAATGAAGATGAAAACACTGAAATTGTCATAATTTACCATGCAACTGAGCTATTAGTCCCTGCAGTTTATCCCAGCTTTCACCCATGGTTCAGTGAGGCTGGCATAAAGTACTTTAAGGGTGAGTGGCATCTGATTTGTTTCCATTAATTTGTGGGACTAGAGAAATCAGAAATGTCACAGCCACAAGTTTTTGGTTTTTATTTTCAGATAGTGTTTTCATTTTCACTTTATTTTTTATTATTTTTATGGAGCTATATATTTTTCTCTGCTCCCTTCCTTTCTTCCCCTCCCCTTATACCCTCTGCTACGATCCCCACATTCCCAATTTACTCAGGAGATCTTGTCTTTATCTACTTCCCATGTAGATCAGATCATTTTATCTGTTTTAAAAATGTGGGCAGATTGCAGTGAAGAAGAGCACATCCCATTTTGGTATTCACTCACCCTGGCATTGATGGAAAGGTTACTTTACAAAAGTCAAGAACCAATTGATCCATGTCATTGCCTACTGGGAAAGAAGCCTCAGTCAGACCGATTTGCATGTGCTACTACTCAAAGGGGGAAGAAAAGCACATCCAGAATGGCTAGAAACATCATTGACAACAGGAGTACAACCTGGGAAATGGGGACTGCTTCGGAGGGATGTGCAGCACACGCCAGGGTGACTGACCCAGAATGTCTGCGCAATTCCTTTATCTCATTCTTTCATCTTGAAAACGACCAATGCTCGCTCTCTTAACGTTAGGCAACCTCAGTGGTGCCACGCTGTAAACAGGGACTTCTTGTTCTCCAGACATTCAACAGTATAACATTAAAACAGGTCTTCCAGAGAGCTTAAAGCAAAAGTCTCAGATAAATGCAAACACGTGGAACAGTCAAATTCTCACCCTAATCCATGTGGGAGCCAGTAGAAAAGTATTTCTGATTCAGAGAAGAATTGAAGCAGACAGGCAATAAGAGGCTGTACTAAGTTTATTAATAGCTGCAATATTGGTGACTGCCATAATAGACAGAGATTGTGACTTTTGAGGTGCTCTGTCCTGTATGGATAGATGCTTACCAAAATGACAAATACAAAACACATTGATGGTAGCTTTCTTTCTAAATTTTGATTGTCGTCATCGTCGTCACCACCATCACCATCATCATCATCATCACCACCATCACCATCATCATTATTCGTGTGTGTGTGTGTGTGTGTGTGTGTGTGTTGATGGAGCACATGCCACTGTGTGTATTTGGAGGTCAGGACAACTTTCAAGAGATATTTCTCCCTGACTCTCCAAGTACCCCATGGAGGTAAGATGTCTATGTTGCATATTCCAGGAATACTTGCCCAAGAACTTCTGGGCAATCCCTGAATCTCTACCTCCCTTCTTAACACAGGAGTGCTAATGTTCCGGATATGTCACCAGAGCAGTTACTTTTTCACACGAGCTTCTGGTATCCAATCCAGGTCATTAGGCTAGTGTGGCAGGAGCTTTTTGCCACTGAGCCATCTCTCAGACCTACTGTCAGTTTTCTTAAGCTCTGACTCCTCCCTTTTCAGAGTCATGAAAGTCTCAAATCATTTGTGAGTAGGGACAGAATTTAACCCTCAAAAAGATGATGTACTGTCAGGAGGGAGGAGCCCCCGGAAGCGTGTAACACTGCATTTGCGTGAGATGAAACTTGAGACTGTGTCCTAGTCCATGTGGGCTGCCACATAAAGAGAATGGAGGTTCATATTGCAAAAATCCATTATTCATAGTTCTGGATGGTGATAAAAATCCAAGATCTAGGTGACATCAAGGTCTGTACCACCCCGAGGTCTCTTCTCTTAGTCTATAGGCAGCCACAGCTCTCTCTGTGCTCACATGACCCCCTTTGGGCAAACTGTGTGGAGTCTCTCCTTCTAAGTCACGAAGGCCATCCTGAGGGATCTATGACCTCATCCAGCCCTCATTACCTCCCAAAGGCCCTATCTCCAAATACCATCATATCGAGGCTTAAGAATTTAACAGAAAGTTTTGAGGGAGATAAAAACACTCCAGTATTTTCTTTTCCCTGTTTTTAAGTTTCGGATCCTTTTTTTTTTTTTTTTGACTCTCCAAATACTTAAGCCTTATAAATAAAAAAAAATGAACATTATCTGATTCTCTCTGAAAGTGAATAAATTAAGACACTGGAAATGATTCTGAGGGCATGGGAGGAGGGATGCTCTGAGCACACAGGAGAACTAATGGCTACGTGGGCCAGTCACCCTAGAGATGATGAGCTTCTGAAGAAGAGCGCACAGGAGAGTTCTCACTTCCTGCTCTCTGGCCCATCCCACAGTTGTCTGGCTATTTTTATCTAAGTGACTCTAAGAGCAACATAGTACCAACGAATGCGAGAGTGCCATCCGTGCGTCTACTGTGTGCTGACCCCTTCCTGAATACCCACTATGAATGTACACAGTCATCCTGAAATATTTGCATCAGACAGGGAAGGCACATGTACATGAAACTCTGAGGACTTACTCAAAGCCACTTCCAGCAAGTGACAACGGTTCCCTTAAAGGCCGTATCAGCTGGTGCTACGCTTGTGGTGAGGTACCAGACATCAATTATTACCTTTCACAACCCTTTTATCCAGAGAGAAAGCCATATGGCATACACATCTAATATCACGAAGACCAGAAGACCAGGAGCTCGGGGAAGATATCAGGAATTCTGCTTTGGAAGGGTCCGGTACAGTACGCCAGTCAGAAATGCAAGTGGAGATGCTGAGAAAGCAGTGGCGCAGAAGGGGCCAGCAAATAAAAAGTCATATCATCAGCATAAAGAAGTTATTTAACGCGATAAGCAAATTCTTGCCTCCAGAAGACAGCCTTGTCTGCCAGAATAATCATCAGAATGCCAGCCAGGGCCAGTACTCAGGGGTATGGTCATGCAGTCCTTCAAATATTGATATGCTTCCATACCGCTTGGTTGAGAGCAGCTGTTTCAAGTCTCCCAGGCCCACCCCCAACACTATGGGGCTGATTGTGGTGATCATTTTACAATATGTATATATGCAAAGTAGCATGCTCCTTAAATAGATACAATATTTATTTACCAATGTAGTCCAATGGAGAGACGTTTTAAAAGGTAATTTTTGTTTTAATTTAAATGGGTTGCACTGATTCAAAGAAAGACAGAGACAGAGTTCACCCCACAGGATTGAGGCAAATTGTTATTGAATAGGGCCCCTGTAATCCCTAAGAGGTAAATGGGAAACTTCGCAGTAAGGGGAGAAGGGCTTAGGGAGACGTGAAGACCACTGCAAAATGGTCCCCTTCTGAAAGTAGGTCTTGCTACTGAACCTTCACCAATAGTTGAGACGAAGCATCAAATTCCTCCTTGGTGCCTGCAATGCCCCCACCACCTCTCCCACACACTCCCTCCAGTTCTCCTGTTTCACACTGCTTCTCTCCTGAAGCTTTTCTTTCTTTGGTTACACTGTCAAGAGTCTTGTTCCCACCTTGAGGGATGCCGCTCCTGATCTTTGATATCCGTGTGGCCCTTATCATCACGTTTTTTCATGGGTCTCCATACGAGTCCTCCCCTAACACAGAACCACTCAGTTTCACTCAGAAATGTGTGAGTAGATGTCTAAGTACTGGCTTTCTGGGATAAAAATATATTCCAGTTTATGGCATTTGTTCATTCTTGCACCATAAAGGTCTTCCTTATGGCCAGCCTCAAGCTGTCATGCGATTAATAAGACATCATTCGTACAGACACAGAGAGAGGCACACATCTGTCTCCAAAGCACAGTGCAAAGGCCTCAGCGGACCAGACACCCAGCGCCTCTTTTCACCTTGTGACATTTTCTGTGTGGCACTTGCCTGACACCCCATCCCACTTGTTTATCTGTCTGTCATCTATTCTCCATGGACTAGTGTGCAAACCCTAAGACCTGAATTAGCCTTGTCCCTTTTAGTCCTGAAGCCTTGAACTGTTGTTCTCAATATTTAGCTATTAAATGAATAAATATGTGTAAAAGTTTGTGTCTAATACCTAATTGGAACATTCAAAGTGGCTCAGTGTTGTAAATTATCATGTGCAGGGTCAGATGACAGCCCGTCAAAGTCTTCCTTTAAGACATGGGTTTCTAAAAGCAGGGGATACTAAAGATATGTATGAGACAATTTTAAGTTTAAAAGCTCAGAACCTCCATTTATGTGTTTTATATTAAAGATATAAGACATACAGCCAAGCTTGTTGGTATGGGCTTGTAATACTAATTACTCAGGAGCCTGAGGTAGGAATACCACAAGTCTACATTGAGATGAGTTCAAGGTCAACTTTGGCAACTTAATGAGACCCTGCCTCAGAAAAAAGGAGAGAGAAAACTATGCTTAATGGTAGGGTACTTGCTTAGCAACTGTGAGACACTATATTTCATCATCAGTGTGGAAAAATAAATAAATATTAGTGAAAATATACAAACCTGTGCTAATATTTCATATGAGAACAGGGATACACTTTACTCTGATGACCCTACATGCTGTTGTTAGTTAACATAAATGTCGACATCGTCAGAAATGAAGCGTGCTGTGCTTTAACTATGCTTCAAACTAAAGGTGGGACATTTTTAAAGCGCTATAAAGCGATTTTATGAAGACATTTACAACAAACTTGCACCAGGGGTCAGTGGGGACAGGATTTTGAAACACATACTAGAAAATGTTATAATTTAAAAAAAAAAAAAGCTTGCTAGACATGGTGGTAAGCGCCTTTAATCCCAGCACTTAGGGAGGCAGAGGCAGGTGGATCTCTGTGAGTTCCACATGAGAAACCCTGTCTCAGGGAAAAAAAAAATCCTTTACCTCTGCAAAGGTCCCAGCTGTATGTTCTTTCTCAACAGCAGATCTCGGTGTGAAAGTTGCTTGTTAGGGCCTTCTTGTTCTATATCCACACTGGCCAGCAGATTGATGATCATATGGAGCTAACGAATTACTTTGATGCGTGTTAAATGCTATATAAACCACCTGCCAGAATCTCTGAGGCTTGCCATCGTCTGTTTGTATTCTGTCAGCTGCAGTATTCACTCGCCATGTCCTGCCGTGAGGTTAAAAGGTGCATGGAGCCGAAGGATGCTATCTTTCAGCACTTCATTACCAACTTTTGAATAACACCACTAAAGTAGAAAGCACGGAGTTAGTTTGTGCAAAGTGAATAAAATCACAGGTGAAGGGCTTGGGTCTTAGTCCAAACAGGCAGACTGGAGAGCAGAGCCAGTGAATTCCCTAAGCAGCCCCTTTATTCGTGCTTTACAGGATTTCAAATGGCTGGGCAAGGCCCATCCATGTTAGATCATGGGGTAGGAGTATCGTGTAACGGATAGAGCACTAGATTGTACTTGTGTTGAGTATGCAATTTATTGTTTGTCAATCAGTTTAAAGGACATTTCTTTGGTAGAACATTAAATCAATGTTCAAAAAATTGATTTAAGAGGGAGCTTTCCTCCACTGCAAAGGCAATGCATACTTGAGCGATTAACGCAGCCATCACCACTATGGTCACTTTCAAAACCACTTCAAGCCACACAGCCAACGTCGTCACAATGTGGTCACTCTGGTCACAGTGACCAGAGTGGCATATGAAATCTAGCCACTGTTAAAAATTTGTTTCTATTGGAACCTAATTATCCATCTATACACTGATGAGAGAGGAACTCAGCGTCCTTTTGTCTTTCAGATGCCTGAAAGTTCATCAGCTGCCTAGTCCAATCCACACTGCTTTAACTGCAAGGGAGTCAGTATGTCTCCTTTTGCATTCTATACATAGCAGAATGGTTAAAAGAAGGTTGAGATAATCAATTCAAGCAACCAATGAAAGCTAAAACTAGATGAATCAACTCACATTTGAATGATTTTTCAACATCAAAATCATATTATTGGTTTTCATTCTACGTGGCATATTTTCATTTTACAACACAGAGCTCTTTAAATGCAAGTATGGTTTTTAAAATTTAATGTGAAAAGCTCATTGCAAGCACATTCATTTACTTATTTGAACTTCATAAAAGCAGTTCAAACCAGTATGTTGCATGAATACAAGGTATATCTTACTAGATGAGTTTTAATACTATTGTACCAATTTTAAATCATATTTATTTTGCCCATAATACGGTAACAAAATAACATGATTAAAAATACCTTCTGCCTACTGCTCATGTGCCTTGTTCTGTTTCAAAAACTAAAACGAAAAGTAGAATTTGACAGCAACAGAGAGAAACGACGCCAGCAAACAGAAGGGCGCAGGAGCTTAAATGGTAGATCTTAAAATGAACCAAAATTTTGAAATTTGATATGAAAGTGCATTTGAGAGCCAGTGGGTGGGCAGAGGTGTCTGGCAAGTCTTGAAACCCATGTGGAGTTGTCCTCTGACCTCCACATGTGTGTGGAACACATACCTCCCCTCACTAAAAATAAATAACAAAAAAGTGGCATTTGGAAAGGAGTACCATCCATGAGGACCATTACTGAGTTTTAGAGAAATACTTTCCCTAGGGTGAAGAAAATGTTTCTAAACAAATTTAAGATGTCAAATATGCTTTCAGGGTTGAATCTGTTGAGCTAAAGGAAGCCCCAGTAAACCAGGGCTAAGAAAAAGAGTGCTGGCCTCAATTGAGATCTTCCTCTGTTTTGGCTTACTAATGAATAGCCTTGCAAAAGAAATCCCAGACTCCATAAATAAGAGGGTGTGAACTAATAAAGCCTTTGAATCCTTCTTAACCAAAAGAAGGAGGAAAAAATAGCACCACAACAAAATATCAGGAACCAATAACTTTCATTACCCAATAAAAAGACACAGACTAACATGATGAATTAATGTCATCAGAGAGGCTTCCTCTGGCAGCTGGGAGCAGATGCAGAGACCCACAGTTTAACATTAAGTGGAGAGAGAGATCTCCCAAAATGGAGATCTCTATTAGGTCCCTCCCATAGGAGCTCCAAGAACCCTGTGAAGATGGGAGGAAGAATTGTAGTACTCAGACCCACAGAATCAACTAAGCAGGGCTCATAGGGCTCCCAGAGACTGAAGTACCAATCATGGATGCTGCATGGGTCTGCACTAGGTTCTCTGCATTTGTGTTAGGATTATTAGTTTGGTGTTTTGTGGGACTCCTATCAGAGGGAGTGGGGATATCTCTGACTCTTTCACCTAGTCTTGGGACCCTTTTCCTCCTACTGGTAGAGTGCATTTCAATTGTATTTTAATCAACAAGGATTGCCTGGGGATCAGAAGAGAAAAACAGACACACTGGTCAGTCTTACAGCCAGGCAGTGGTAACACTCACCTTTAATCCCAGTTAGCCACACTAGGTGCCATGGAAACCGGGCAGGGCATGCTTTTATTCCCAGTGGTGCACACCTTTAATCCCAGAACATGAGGGGATTATAAAATGGGAGGAAATAGCTCTCAGACACACTCTCATTCTCAGATTCCTGGAGGCAGGATCCTAATTTCAGCCTGAGATGGATGACTGACTGCTTTGTTTTTCGGTTCTTCATATTGAACCCCGGTTTCTCTCTCTGAGGTTTTATTAATCGTGCTTCATATTGGGTTGCTTCACCCAGCTCTGAGATGAGGCTTTGTGCCTCGTCTTATTCTATTGTTATGCACTGTTTGGTTCATAGCCCTGGGAGGCCTGCTCTTTTTTTGAAAGGAAATGGAGGAGGAGTGGATTGAGAGAGGGGAAGAAGGAATGAGTGAGTAAAGTGAGGGAAAACTGTGGTCAGGATGTATTGTATGAGAGAAGAATAAATAAAAAATTTAAATACCTAAAAATAAATAAATAAATTATTTTAATGTAAAAAAACATATTGGGTTAAAAACCAGGATTCATCTTTCTGCTGAATTCAAAAAATATAACTCACCATCAAAGATAGACATCATGTTAGGGCACTGTAGTCAAACAAATGGAACCAAGAAATAATCAGGCTTATCTATTTTAATATCAGACAAAATAGATTTAAAGCACTCAGAAGAGCTATGAAAGGGTACTGCATAGCCATTAAAGGAAAAAAACAAACAGATATTACAGCTCTAATAATTTGTGCACTGGACACAGGAGCAACCAATTTCACAAAACTAACACACTGCTACAGCTAAAATCACATATTGATCCTAACGTAGTGATAGTGGGAGACGCCTATACACCACTCTCACCAACAGATATTATATAGATAAAAACTAAACCGAGAAATGCTGAAGTAAAATAACATCATAAATCAAATGGACCTAGCAGATATCAAAGAACATTCCACCCAAACACTAAAGAGTATACTTTCTTCTTAGCATCCAATGGAATTTTCTAAAAAATTGACTGTGGTAGAACATAAAGCAATTATCAACAGATGGGAGAATTGAAATGACCCCCTGCAGCCTATTTGACCATTATGGATTAAAGCTAGATATCAACAATAGAAATGTCAGGAAGTATCCAAACATCATGAAAGCTGAACCACTCACTGCTTAAATGAAATTGGATCAAGGTAGAAATCAAGGAGGAAACTTAAAACTTTATAGAACTGAATGAAAATGAAAGCACAATATACTCAAACCTAAGGGGTACAATGAAGGCCATTCTAAAATGGAGTTCCTGAGAGTACACATCTGTGTAAAAGAACCGAAGAGATCTCATTAAGAACTTAACTATGCACTTGAATGCTTTAGGGGAACAAGAAGAAATTACCACCAAAAAGAGTAGATAGGAAGAAGAGATCAAACATGCTGCTGAAATCAATGAAATAGAAACAACATCAACAGTGAAAAGAGTTAATTTTAACAAGACTGACAAACAATTAGCCAAATTAACCAAAAGACGGAAAGAGAAGATGCAAATTAATAAAATTAGAGGTGAAAACAGAATTGTTAACAGACTATGAGGAAATACAAAAACCATAAAGGGATAACTTTAAAAATACATATTCTGTTCAAGTGGACCACAAAATACGTGAATCCCTTGATATGTGCACCCTATGAGAACTAAATCAGGAGGGCATAAACAAGTCAAACAGACCAATAACCTCCAGTGAAATAGACTCAGTAATTAAAAAACACCCAACTAAAAACAGTACAGTGCAGGATTCTTTCAGACCTCCAAGAAGAACCAATGCCAATACTCCTTAAACTCTACAAAATAGAAACTGGGGAAACATTTCCTAATTATTTTTCACAAAGTCACTATTATGCTAGTACCAAAACCACATAATGACCAATAAAAAAGATTATAGAGTCATATCTTTTATGGATATATATGCAAAAATCACAACAAAATGCCTGCAAACTCAACCTAAGAACACATCAAAAAAATTACCTACTATGATCCAGTTGTTTTCATTCTAGAAATGCAAGGATTATTCAACACACAAATGAATAAATGTAATCTGTCAAGTAAAACAGATTAAAGAACAAAAACAATATAAAACATCTCATTATATCCAGATAAGGTTTTTCATAAAATCCAGCATCCCTTCATGATAAAAGTCCTTGAGATACCAGGGACACAAGGCAAAACAAAATCCCAGCACTGAGATGGGGAAGTGTACAGGAGTCTCATGGTATAGAAGGTCCTTCTTTCTATGTGTTGCTTGTATTGGTTAATAAAAAAAGAAACTGCCTTGGCCTGATAGGGGCAGAACTTAGGTAAGCAGAGAAGACAGAACTGAATACTAGGAGGAAGAAAGCAGAGTCAGAGAGATGCCATGGATCCTCTGCCTGAGACGGACACTGGCTAGAATCTTTCCCAGTAAGCCACTGCCGTGTGGTATTATACAGATTAATAGAAATGGGTTAAATTAATGTAAGAGTCAGCCAATAAGAAGTTAGAGCTGATGGGCCAAGCAGTGTTTTAATTAATACAGTTTCTGTATGGTTATTTCGGGTGTAAGCTAGCCAGGCGGCTGAAACAAACAAGCAGGCCCTCTCCCTACAACAGTCTCACCCCTAACCAGCTATTTTCTCCAATGGAGTATCATTGGGTGTATCAACAACATAGACCCATGCCCTAGGACAGCACAAAATGGACCTCCATGTTTTATTGTTTTGCTTTTGTGTGCTTTTTATTTTGATATTTTTGTCTTGTTTGTTTTTACTTTTGTTTTGTTTTACAGATAAATGTCATGAAACCAGGTGGGAAATGAGTTTGGGAGGATTTGGGAGGAGTTAGGTAGGAGAAAGTAAAGAATATATAGTATATGTAAAAAGTTTTATTGAAAAAGAGTGTGTAAATTAACAGTGCCCACATTCAGGCCACTACTCTCACATGGAAGATTTGGCTAAAACTGACTAAATTCAGGAAATAAGCCAAAGTTGGTTGCAAAGATGTAAGTGTCAAGCCAACAGAGAACTTCCCAAGGGAGAACACAGTCACTCATCTGATGGAACATTCCAGAAGTTTCAAGAAGAGCTTGATGTATCTGTAAAATTAGGACATGTCCCTGGAATTAATAGTTTTGTGAAGTCAATATGTGGACTGAGTTATCTAATGCTATCTTTAAAACATCAGTTTCCAGTGTCTTATCAACATAGCAAACAATATTTCATTGTAAAACAAACATATTTCCAAATTTTGTTGTCTCTTTTACAATAGTGTTTATCAATAATATTTGTATAGAAATGACCCTGGCTAGGAAGAGAGACGGTTCCATTCCCTGTGCTAAATGCTGGTCCTTGATCTTAGCTCCACACCTCATGGGCAGGTTCTGTTTCTACCTCTCTGGATTCAAAGGCGTAGCTTTAAAAGAAGAATATCTCTCTTCTGGCATGGGTAGCATAACAAAAACAGGCATAAAGGTAACATGTGTCCTGACCTCATTGGCATTTTTCTTTTCCCATATGATGCCCAGAAAACTAAATTTGCCTTTTATGGAAAAGACTATAGATGAAGCATGATCCCACTTGAGTCATCCCATGTGAAAGCAGGAAAGCAGTGGGAAGAGTCCTGAGGGATAATCATGGGCCCCATTTCCCATCTGAAGCTTTTTCCCACCTCGTCCTCTGAGACCAGCTGCGCAATCTTGAGCACGTCAATGCTCTAATGTACAGTGTGAGTGTGAAAGTGCATGTCTCACATGGACTTTGCTCTGAGGCCTTTCAAACCAGTCCTGGACATGATCGAAGTGAGTAAAAAAGAAATGTCATAATTTTAGACTCAATACAGTTCATTCTTTGTGGGATAGAGACAGGCTAATTGCTACAAGAGAATAAAGAATTGTAGTCAGAAGTGTGGGTGAGGGCTGTTAAAACTACAATAATAAGTCAAAGTGGTGACTGACACAAATTTTCAGCTGTATAATGATGATCAGCTGTGAGAAGGTCCATTGATCTTCAGGCTCTCAAAACTCTCTGAAACAAAATTCTTAACTTCTTGGAAAGTGTCCATAGATTTTGTTTACAGTTCAATATTCAGGACCTACCACAATCCCTAGAAAATAAAGTTTCATTTATGTTTGATACATTAGCAAGCTGATAGTACTAGCCAGATGTTAGTAGTACTGAGTTGCAAAAATTGTCCTAAAGTCTTGGTATCTGTTTATTCTGTCAGTCCTTCCAAAAAGCATGTTGAACCAATGTGGCTTTTATTCCTCTATGATCAGGAAGCTTCCACACATAGCACATGATGGAGCCACATTTCAACTAGGCAATCTTGTTCAAGTATCCATATATGTAAACACCACAGTCCACTTCTTCAGTGATCAGAAAGAAAGAACAGCCAACCTGATGCAGGCAGTTGAGTTTATGAGCATGGTTATACTTGTGGGATGAAAACTTCAGGGCAGAAAATAATTGTCTTCCTTTAGAAACACATACTATAAAGAGGT
The DNA here is from genome assembly GCA_001685075.1 of Bramus lutescens. Taxonomy (NCBI): domain Eukaryota; kingdom Metazoa; phylum Chordata; class Mammalia; order Rodentia; family Cricetidae; genus Bramus; species Bramus lutescens. Next base: position 163,336 of record LOEQ01004257.1, read on the forward strand.
CTGTTATTAATGTGATTGATCTCTTTGGGCTTCCTCGCCCTTGTACCTGATTTCTCCATACACCGCAACAGAATCAGTTACATTACAAGATACCTCTTACTTTTAATCTTCTAATAATTCTTTATTTTAACATGTGTCAAGCAAAGCTAATCCCACGCTGATTAACAAGAGCTTCAAACTCACATGCCTGGGGTTGTCACCCATGAGTAAGTTTGTAGAGCCACCGGACAGTTGTGGTGTGTTTGTGTTTAGGGGGACTTTGTTTTGTGTTCTATCTTAGAACATTCACATTCCAAGTGTTTACATGTCAGCAGTGGTCGAACAAAATAGCTCAGAGGGTTATGTGAAGGGCCAGTAGTTTTCAGCTCCTGTGCCACAGCTGAGAAATGGGTCAGGGAAAATGTCACCAAAGAGGTCCAATGAGCACAGGATAAAACCCCAAAATATTTATTTATTTATTTATTTATTATGTATACAATATTCTGTCTGTGTGCATGCTTGCAAGCAAGAGAGGGTACCAGATCTCATTACACATGGTTGTGAGCCATCATGTAGTTGCTGGGAATTAAACTCAGGACCTTTGGAAGAGCAGGCAATGCTCTTAACCACTGAGCCATCCATCTCTCCAGCCTGAGTTGGCTACTCTTTAAGTTCCTTTTGGCTTTTAAATGAGGTCTCCCCTAAAAAATCAATCAAACTTTCTTTCATCACTATTGTTTTATCTTCACATAAGTTGTGTATTTACCACAGTTTGGAATGGTGGAATATCATGTTTGTCATTTTGTTTGCTTGATTTTAGAAAATGAAAAAGATTTGAAGCTCAAAGTAAGCTTTTTATTACCACCATTTTGCAAATTACTACATATTAATAGAGTCAAGGCTCCCCCGATGAGGATAACATGTGCCATCATCACAGGTCCCCTTCTTCCTTTCTCCAACCTTCACAGGCAACCCCCCTCCCTGGAGAAAAATGCCCTGAACAATGTCAAACAGTGGGAGCTGACATGGGGAAAACTTAATGTTTTCTGCCTGGAGAGTAACAGGATCTGCACATGACCAGAGAAGCCCAGGATGGCCATTAGAAACAAAAACCTAGTGCAGCAACCAGCAAGAAAGATCCTCACCAAGTTGTGTTTCTGTGGGAGGAAACTCACCATGTTCCTCCACTAAAGAAAAGAAAACATTTCCCCATGTTCAAAATGAAGGTCTTGGTCAACTTCTATTTCAGATTTTTGTTTTCATTTTATATACCAAGTCATCCAAACTAATTTAGAATACTTGCATTTATTTCTATCCTTGATGTATTAAATTAAGATAAACAAGATGTTTGAAACTATGGATACAATGCTTAATACTGATTTTGGAGGACCATAACTAAGCTACTACTTTAAGCAAGCTTTATGTCACACATACTATTTTTAAAGAAAGCTAACAGTTTAAATATGTTATTGCAGACTTCTAGGAAGCAAATTTTCAGGACTGTCAAATGGTGGTCATACATTCATCTCAATTTTGTATGCCTTCTACATTCACAGGACAGTTCTATGAAAAAAATGATTACTTTGAGACAAGGTTCTGAATTATGAGAGAAAAAAATCATTATTCCAACTTCACTAAGTCAAAACTAAAGTAGAAATGAGTTTCAAACTCTTATCCGCATTTTCTTGTGCTTAGAAATACTTGGGTAAGAAATAAGCTGAGTCAGTAATGAACTCTGTGCCCTGGAGAGTCCATCTAACAGAGGGCTTTAAATGGAAGACTATACTTTAGAGTCAGGGTATCTCACTCTTTCCACAGCAATATCAAGAAGATTTTTAAAGGGCCCAGAATTTTGTGTCAATATGTTTTCATCCAAAATTACTTCTCTCATCAGAGAAAATAAAATTAAGATTACTCCTACTAGGGAGAAAGGTGCTTCGCTAGAAGCAACACTATACCAAAACAGTAATGACAATGGCACCATGATTGGTGGCAGTCTAGGGCAAAGAACAAAAAGAAGGAAAGACAGAGCTCTAACCACAAAGGAACTGGTAACATAAACTTCCTTACCATAGATGGGTCCAATGGAGCCTAGTTCTCCATATCCTTTGCAAAATCACTTGAATGTTGAACCACACCAAGAAGGTTTACAGAGATCTCTTGAGTCATTTTTCTACAGAATTAGATATGACTTGTCTGGATTTCTTTAATACAATTTGTCCAAAAACAAAAATTCTGGGGCAAACACTGGCTTGTAGCTACGGAAAAACCCTGAACAGTTTATAGGCTCTACATATGCTCCTTTTCCATATCAGAAGTCACACTGACTTAAAATACAGGGCACATACTGGACACTCACCTTATCTGTCTACTCTTTCCTAATGCCCAAGCAGGAAGAGTGGAAAGCCAAAAGGAGAGTGCCTTGGGTTGAATTTCTTGGAACCAGATATTAGCATAGAAAATATGTGCAGAGCCGGGTGGTGGTGGCGCATGCCTTTAATCCCAGCACTCGGGAGGCAGAGGCAGGTGGCTCTCTGTAAGCTCAAGACCAGCTCGATCTACAAGACCTAGTTCCAGGACAGACTCCAAAGCTACAGAGAAATTTTGTCTCAAAAAAAAATGAAAGAAAGAAAATATGCGCAGAAAGTTTGTTAGAAAGGAGTCACCAGATATAGACATGTACAGAAAGGAAGAAGCCAGAGTACGGCATACAGAGAAGTTGGTTTGCACTGGAGGCCTGAATCTGTGCCATGGGGCCTCTTGAGCAGGGGTGTCCCTCAGAGTTACCATTACTGAGACAAGGGCTTGGGATTTTGTATCTCTACCTCCTCCTGTCATTGGCGCTGGAGCATCCATGGGAAAACTCATGATGTTAGCTGAGACAGATCTCTAATCCTGGCACTGTTCCTGTGAGAGACACAGCCACGAGCAGTAAACCCCTGACACCCCCTGCAATTGAGGGATGGACCTGTCAGCCCTATTCCCTAACAGACATATTAGCTCCTAGAAGTGGAAGATCTCGGTCTTGTCTTCAGTCTACCCTTTCCGTCACTCAAACTCATTTATGTCTTATAGAATTAACCCAGCTGGGAATAGCTTTGCCAAGACACTGATTTTGTTTCCTTGGGATTGTTAAATGTTAGAGAAGCAAATTATAACCCCTGTCTGGTGCTATTGACTTTGAAGCCATAACTAAAACGCTCTTCACCTCTCGTCTAGCTTAACAGCTCCACCAAGCTGGGTGGTCTACCCGGCGGAGTAAGGAAAATGAGCATCGCGTCACACTTGGGTCCGCACATCATTTGCTCCTGGAGTCTTACTTTCTTCTCCAAAGGGACCAACATTGTCTTACACCACTCTCATCTTCTCATCACGCCCCTCCTTTCTCTGGTCCTTTGTAAAGAGTAACAAGTGTAATTGGAAAATCCTGAGAGAGCTGGGCATTCACTGAGCCCTATTAAACAAGGGGTCCTTTATGACTTCTGCCTTGAACAAAAAAAAATCAGTGAAACACTTGTCCTTTTCACCTTCTTGCCACCTTAGACCTACATAGAGTCCTGAAATGGCCGCTATTATTCCTTCCAGTTTGGTGTTCAGTTCCCTTATGTTAAGCTTTGATAACATTATAGTAAAAGTCAGCATCCAAATTCTGCTTTGGATCTGAGACTATCGCTGTAGTTACTGTTTCCCATGGGCTGCTTGTTTCAATCTTGTAGCCTGGGACGCAGGGATCATCGTGAAAGTAGAGTATTAGTGATGCTGTGTGTATGAAAGAGGTTAAGTAAGACAAGAAACCAAACTGAAAGGCGCAATCACCAGGGTAACAGAAGCAAGATCCTCAACAGAAGAGGTTAGTTCCCGCGGTGTTCCTTTATTCATTTATTGTTTAAACAGAGATGAGTTTCAGGTAAGGATCAGTTGATGGGGCAGGGCTGTGGGAAAGGATCCTACAAAGGCTCCTGGTATAGTATATATCAGGGAACTGGAAGACAGGGGTGGGGGGAGTCGAGGAGTAAGAAAGTATTGAGTCAGAATGAAGAAAAGGGTCTTCAATACCTATTCCTTTTTGATGCTTTAAGCAGAGATGCTTAGACTAAGAATGCAGATCGGCATGGCAGAAGCCCAGCAGCACTGGGAGGGAAGCGAGGGAGCCTGGTCCTCAAATACAACTTCCTCAAAAGAATGAAAACACTATGTGTACCCAGACCGGGGTGAGGAGGCCAGCTTCTCCCTCCTGCCATGTAAACTTTGTGTTTGCCTGTGGTTGGTTCTGAGCTACTGGACACACATAGGATTTTGACCCGGAGTTGGGCTCCTTAGAACGTAGACTGTGATGCCTTTGCTACTTTATCCCAGAACAGTCACATCCATGCTCCTGCAACAGCCTACTGGCTGGCCATTTGGCTCCACCTAACTTCTAAAAGTTGGCTAAGGAACAAGTCTCCTATGTGCTAAGAGAGGGGTACAGAATGAGAAATATGGATGCATGTTAGAAATATCCTCCACAAGCTCAGTATCCAGCCAACAGTTAGCATTTGCTGTTCTGATTTCTCGCTTTACAACTTAGCAAGGAAGTCAGTTCTGTGAGCCTGCAAGCGTGGGTTCAATACTAAAGAAGCTCTGAGATTTTGTTTTTGCTTTCGTTTGTTTTTTTTTTTTTT
>LOEQ01004258.1:7983-26060 GCA_001685075.1 Bramus lutescens
TTTTCTGGCTCGGGCTAGGCCTTGGGCCTAAATGTAGGCCCATAGTTCCTAACAGGAAGGTGGTGAAAATACCAAGAAGCCATTGGTTTCCTTGTTTCCCACTGCTTAATCTAAAAACCATAGCATTTGAGTGTGACCTTCATTTTACCCAGTAAGCACCCCAAAAGTTGTCTAGTTCTCCATTCTTTCCCTCAAACAAAACAAGTGCTGAAATTATGGACAATTTCTGTCTCAGTTTCCCACAATTTTAAAGGAAATAAACAGGCAGGGTAGAGTTTCTGTTCTGTTGCTGTGATAAAATATGCTGATCTCAGGTGACTTAGGCGAGAAGGGGCTCATTTGGGCTCACAAATCCATGTGGCTAGAGTTTGTCATGGCTAGGGAGACATGGCAGCAGGGACTGGAAGCTGGCTGATTATATTTCACCCATACTTAGGAAGTAGAGAGGGGACAGCAAATAGGATGGTTTATAAAATCTCAGTGGCTGTCCCTGTGACATACTTTCTCCAGCAAGGCTTCACCTCCTAAAGGGTCCCCAGCCTCCCAACCAGCACCAACCAGCTGGGGACCAAGTGTTGAAACGCATGAGCCTGTGGTGGATACTTTCTATTTAAAAAGAAGTACAAGGTATCTTTAAAAAAAACTTATTTAAATAAGTAAAATAAGATATAAAATAAGATACCTTAGGCATCATATTTAATTGAATCTATTTCATCACTTTAAAAGACTGTGTGTCTATTCTGATTTAAAAGTATGGGTGAATGGGCAGACCACAGCTGCTGTGGCCTCTGTGGTCATGGCCGTGGTTTGATCATGCACCTGGTCCTCTGACTTGATAGTCCCTAACTACTTAGGGCACCTGGACTGCTATGGAGGGGCCTTGTATTTTCTGCCAAGTGGCCCTGAGAAAGAGGGTGATCTCTAGGGCTGCTGTTCTAAAGTCACTTGCTAACAAGCCTGTCGGTTTTCTTTGGCCTCACCTGGGTGGGATGAGGTTTTGCAGTAACTGAATGTTTCCTTGAGTTTCTTGAAGGAAATTCTTACAAATAAGGAACACTTGTTCAGCATTTGCGGAAGTGTGTTGAGTGCCTCCCTGTCCCTGAGTCAGCACAGGGAGTTGGCTGAGAGTTCTCTCGGGGGCTCTTGCCTGAAGGAATGATCACAACGTTCAGGGGCAAAGGCCTACTGGGTTGTCACCCAGTCTGTGGCCCTTTTCCTTCTGCAGAACCCCACCACCACAATCCCATTTTGTTTATTTCATTTTAGTTTGTTTTGTTTTCTGAGGCAGCATCTTACTAAACAGCCCAGGGTGACCTGGGACATTCAGTCCTCCTGCCTCAGCCTCTCCAGTGCATCCCTGGCTCAGTAAGGCTTCCTTGAACAGGTCACATAACTTCCCTATTACCTTTGCATCCACCAGGGATTTACAGATCCCAGCAGCCTGCTGCGTTCTTAAGGAATGATGGAACCCAGAGAGTCTCCCAGCTAGAAACGGCAGCATCAGACCTCTGACGTCTTTCTTGATTTTTTTGTTAGGACCCTTTCTTTTACTTGAACTCAAATCCTATGTGACAATTGTATACTTTACGTATATCTCCAAACTGTTCCAACTTGTTTATTATTATTGCCTAGATTTATTTAGCCACTATGTTTCACAACCATGGATCAGTTGAAGCAAATTCCAAACTGTCCTCTAAGCCTGGAGAGACGGCTCAGTGATTTGTAAAACCTTTGCTGGGAAAGCGTAAGGGCCCAAGTTTGAGTCCCCCAAACCTGTTTAGAAGCCAATCATGGTAGCATACATCTATAATCTGGGTTATTTTAATCTGAAATGAGAGGCAGAAGCAGGAGGGTTCCTGGAAGTTCAAGACCAGCTAGCCTAGTATATGCTGCAGCAGACAACACAAGAATCCCTGTTTCAACCCAAGTTGAATGCAAAAACTGACATCTGAAATTTTCTCTGACCTTGACAAATGCACCATGGGTATGCATGCCTGCGCATGCACACACACACAGATACACACACATGCACACACACACACACACACACACACACAAATGTAATGTGTGCCTGTCTTCTGGTTGCTTCTAAGTCTATGTATGTTCAGAGGCCTGGCCTAAGTTTGGGTCCTCAGAACCCAAGTGAAAAATCCAGATGTGGTCACAAATGCCTGTAGTTCCAACACTAAAGGGACATAGACAAGTGGATGTCAGGACTCCCTCCCCAGCCAGTCTAAGCAAATCAGTGAACTCTGGATTCAGTGAGAGTCCCTATCTCAAAAACCAAGAGAGAATGATTGAGAAAGATGCCCAATGTCAACCTCTGTTCTCCACAGTCATGTTCATACACATAAACACACACAGGCATGGCATTTGTCATTGGATTTAGAGCCCAGCCCTATAATCTGAATGATCTCACTGTTTTTGTCTACAAAGACCCTTCTTACCAAGTAAGGTTACCTTCCTTAGTTCCTGGGATTAGGGCATGATTAGGGCGTATCTAATGTGTTGGAAAGTTGGTTCAATGGATGTACGATGGCAAGGGTAATGAGGGAAGGCAGGTGGAGACCCCAGGCTCATCAACTGCTCTGACCAATGGGGAACCACCCAAAGTGGAGGCCATGGGAACTCAGAGAGTACAGAACCAGGAAAAACTTTATGGATGACTTTGCTTAGTGACTGGTGAGGCTCATAGAAGAAAGACGATATCTTAATCAGACATGTTACTGAAAGTTGTGTGCTCTGAAACATCAGGGCTGGAGATGGGATAGCTACATGGGTAGGCACTGGGAGAGGAAAGGGGCCAGTGGGTCACCCAAAGGACAGGCCTGTGTCCTTTAGGGGCTCTAGCTTTTAACATGATGGTTATTGTTCTTGCCTTAGTAAGGTTTCTGGCGACAGCTTTTTGACCTATTGACCTTGGGCCTGTTTTGTCAGGATGTCTGAAAAACCAAATGGTCCACACACCTCTGGAAAGTACGGCTGTGTGGCTCCCTGCCCCCTGAGAAAAACAGTATGTGAGTGAGGTTCAGAAAGATGGAGAGGAGAAAAACTGAGCCAGGTGTTCTGCTGAAGGCCAGGTTTCTTCCTTGAGACCTCTGCCAGCCTTGAAGAGAGCCACAGGGACCCATGCCGGCAGCTGGCACTTGTGCAGCTTGACATGGAGGCACTGCCTTTTGTTCAGTTGTCTGAACAGCTGTTGTGTGGTTTAGTTTCTTTCTTTCTCTGCAGCCCTCTCCACAGCAGAGACTGATGCTTTGGAGTAGGTGTGGTAGTCAGGATGTGATCCCAATACCTCGGGTGGCTGACTTTCCTGCCACTGTGGAGGAAGCTAAGCTGCTGAGCTGTAGGGGGGTTGGATGGGAAGGAGTGCTACGGATGACTAGTAATGTCTCCATGAGTACAGGGCAAAGACCAGGAGCCAGGGCCTCATCTCACTCATACCCTACCCCCTTTCTTCTCCATGTACCAAAAGGGGTCGGCCAAGACCACTGCTGCACCAAGATTAGACTTCCTCATCTCCAGCACACTTGCCTCATTTAGAAGGAAAATCACCGCTACTTAAAATAGAAACATACTCAACAGCTTTGTAACAAAGAGTAAGAAGAAGCAATAGCCAGTTTGATCACACAAGCCTGCAACTCCCACAGCTCTAGAGTCTGAGCCAGGAAGATTGCAAGTTCAGGGCCTGCCTGGGCTATAGCATGGATTCAAGGTTGGCCCATGCAACTGAAAGAGACTATGCCAAAGTCAAAAGAAGAGGGTTGGGAATATAGCCTAATGGTAATTTTCTACTTTGAGCAAGACCCCAGGCTCAATCCCCACTGCTGCCCACCCCCAGCAGCCTAGAGTTACTGGTCATTTACACCAGAAACCATGTTACATCGTTTGTATGTAATATCTCATTTAATCCTTATAATTAAGTATTAAGGGGTATGTTTTGTCATCCATACAGTTGTATAGACAGAGAGTAAGTAAGAGTAAGTTTACCAAGGACACCCAGCAAGGAATGATATTACCTACATTTGAGTCAAGGCAATTAAATGTGAACACTAATGTCCCTAATCATGAGTGAGTGGACATAACCATACTTTTTTTTTGAGACATTGATCAGATTTGCAAATGGAAGTTGGCAAAAGGCAGTACAGAATGGGAAAGGTAAAGCCTGGGTACAGGGCTGTTGGAGAGATTGTCAAAAAGCGCCTGTGAATGAGTTTGTGTGAATGTGAGTTAAAGAGTTGGTTACACAGATTTAAGTAGAGAAAGGCTTTTGGAGAAGGTTTTGCTATCAGTGGGATGCTTTTCCTAGTAACACTCATTACTAAGAAGTCAAGGAACTGAGTACTGCTATCGTATTCATGGGCAGAGCATTCTCTCTAATCTGTCTCGCAGGACCGACTTAGAAGTCTGCACGGGAACTCACACTAAATGCCAGGACCTACTGAGGCTTTTAGAGAAATTTCCCTCGACTCACAGGTGCAGGAAAGACATGGTGTTGGGCTGGGGAGTTAGCTCAGTAGGTAAAGTGCTTGTCTTGCAAACAGGAGGACCTGATTTGAATCCCAGCAACTGTATAGAAAGCTGGGCTTGAGAGCATAGCTTCATAGCCCCAGCTCTGGGACAGAGAGACACTGGGCTCACTAGATAGCCAGCCTAGCTTCCTAAGTTCTAGACAATAAGAGGCCCTGCCTCAAAAAAGAAAGATGGTGTCTCAGGGTGGCACAGCCGAGGACTGGGTTTCAGGTCCTAGTCAGGAGACTCATGGCTTCTTGTAACTCCAGCTCCTGGGGAGTTATATTCTTCATGGGTACTGTACACACATACACAAAACCATGCATAGGCACATACATACACACATAATGTTTTTTGTGTGTTTTTTTAAAAGTAGGTGTTGCCTGAGAAATGACCTGACCTGAGGCTGTCTTCTAGCCTCTGCTCACACACATGGGCACAAAGAAAGCCACAGTGTTTGGTAAATGCTACTGAAAGGCTCTGACCCCTGTAGCTTCCTGGAACGTCCCTAACTATTGAAACACTGCCAAGTCCTTGCAGCCTTTGAGGTCTAGAGGGCTAGGGAAGTGTGTCTCATCCAGGGGCTTCTACATCGTTCAGCTGCAGGTGGAGGACCTATGGAATAGGTCCCAATTTCGGAAAAGTCACTGGCCGGACTATTTCACTGCAACCGTCTAGCTTGTTTCCCTGTAGCCCATGACAGCACCGCGATATATTGCTACCTGCTTGATCCGAGTTTTCATTTGTTCTGATTCATTGCCTCGTTCATAGCCCCTCTAAAATCTCAGTGTTTGAACTTGACTTCCTAGTGGTTCCCAGAGAGAAGGGCGTCTGCATTCCGGGGACCGTGAGTGTCCTCAAACTCGCAGAAAGCTGCCAGTGTCCCTGTGAAGGTCGCCTAAGCCTTTAAGTACTTCCTCTCCTTCCTCTCTTAAATCACACAACACGGGCCCAGGCAGGACATTGTCAAGTCCCGCCTTCCTCCTGTGGAGACAGTCCTTTGCTCTCCCGGCCAGACAGGCTGTCGTTCTTGGCAGCTTGTTGCATTGTGCTTTTCTTGGGTTTATTTGAGTGTTGCTTTTAAGGTTGTGTTTGGGGGAGGGGAGCTTTTCCTGAAAGAAATGATTTCTTCGGTCTGCATTGGAAACATGAGTTTGAATCTCTTTTGGCGTGTTTATGGCCTGGATGACAGACCAGACATGTGAAAGGAAGCTTTATCCATCACTTGTGCCAATGCCGTGGCTTTTATTTGACATCTTTCCATTTAGGCGATGCGAATCCCTAAAAGCAGCCCAGCGATGGATCATCACTTAGCGAGACACACGGCTATTCTGCCAAACTTTGATCTTTGTGTAAAATTTATTTTTACTTCAGTCTGGAATAGGTCTCTTAGTGTCTGTCGGGTGGTAGTTTGACCTGAGCAGGTTATGGGCATGGCACCTAGTGTGGCACAATATGCCATGCATGATAGCACATCAAGTCAGCGCATGTGAGAAATGGCCAGAACTAGGGCCAAAATGACCCTCAAATTATGTTGAAACTCCATCCCCAACACAGTAGTGTGAAGAGATGAAGGAGATTTCCAAGGTAACCAAGCCACAAGGTCTCTCCTCTTCTATCTTCTACCTTGTGGGAGCCCAGCAACAAGACTCCACTTCCCAAAGAGATACAGGCCTCCACCAACACCAGATGGCAGGTCCTTGATCTTGGCCCCGAACTGTGAGAAAGAAATTTTTATGTTTAATGAATTAGTCAGTTTCAGCATTTTTATAGAAGTATACCTGGACTAACTTGTTTATTGAAATATGCAACCACTTCTCATAACTATAAGAAAAAGCATTATGGGTAGGGCAGTAAAACAATACTTTCCAATGACAGGGGCCACAGGATGGCGAGTGTGACAGCAATGGCGAGTTCTTGTGCCTTTCTGAAATTGATAATCAATGATGTACTTAATGCCCTTAGATGGACAACTTTTGAGAATATTTGGTAGTGCCTTGTAGACACTCATAAAAAGCTTGCAAACCTCTGAGCCATTCACAGCAATAGCAATAGACTCTAAGAATCTCTCTCTTTCTCTCTCTCTCTCTCTCTCTCTCTCTCTCTCTCTCCCTTCTCCCTCTTCTTCTTTTCCTAGGCCCTCCCTCTAATTACTCGCTATTATGTTTTCTGGATTTTCTTCAAATTTTGTAGGCTCCCCCCTTTTAGAAACACGCTACCTTCAAACTCACTATGACCAAGGACAGTTTTGAATTTCCACTCGTGGCTCTGCCTGCAGAGTGCTGGAATCGTAGGCATGCACTGCTCCACTCAGTTTATGAAATGCTCACACCCAGGGCTCCAGACTTGCTGGACAGGCACCCTACCGCCTGAGCTACAGCTTCAGCCCCGAGAGATTTTTCATCAATATGGCAGTGGTTTTGTTGATTTGTGCTCCTGGTTTTGGTGCATGCTGTAACATCTTGCCTGCTGTAGACTAGGTACAAGCCTGGGAAAGACAGCAACGTGTTGGGTTCTCCTGGTGTCTTAGTTACTCGTCTAATGATGTAATAAGACACTATGACTAAGGTAACTTACAGAAGGAAGAGTATATTGACTTTTGAAACCTCCAAGCCCAGCCCCAGTGACATTCCTCCTCCAACAGGGCTACAATAGACCTCGTAATTCTTCCCAAACAATTCCACCAACTGAGGAGCAAGTATTGAAACATAAGAACTGTAGGGACCATTCTCATTCAAACCACCACACCTGGTCTTAGGGAAAGCCTCTAAGTTTCGAAAAAAAAAAAAAAGCTTACTGGAAATCACAGAAGTTGAGTATGAGAGACAGCTACTTTCATGTTCATGGTCATCTTTCCATCCCTACCACCATTAGAGGCCATGAAGTGATCAGAGGCAAGTGCCCCTGTCTGTGCATTGAGGCACTTTTATGGAGGATATAAGTTATGACCCATAAGACTATCAGGAGCTGCCTCTGGAGGGCTTGACAGTGACTTCCTATTCCAGGCCCGACCACAGTGACTCCATAGGTAGCAATATGTCATGGAAAGCACCGAGACCTAGGTCCACCTCTTTGATGCTGGCAGAGTCATCCCCTCAAGGCAACTCAGCCTCCTCATCTGAAATATGGGCAGAAAACCTCTTCTCATAATGTTATTAAATGAGGGATCTGCAGAGCAGGTTGTCAGTGAATGTTCTCTTCCTTGCACCTGATAATGTGAGCCAAGACTCACTCACTGGGCCACAGCTTCTATTGCTGGATGTAAAATAGCTAAGCATAGCTGTCGGGGTGTTGAGACATGCTTCTCTCAGGAGCTCACCCATTTCTTGGCTGGATGTGGCTGAATGGGGAGCAGAGGGAAATCTTAGTGCTGTACGTAGCTGGTATTTGCATCTCATACAGGGTAAGGACCAAGTCTGGGCTGTGACACCTTGTGACAAACACACTTCATTTTTAAAAAAAAAATATATCATAGGGGTTGAGATGACCTCTTGAGGACATCCTGACTACTATGGTGGAGACCACTGGGTTGTTTGTCAGTCCCCACCTATGTCTCTTTCCTCCTGGTCCCCGACCCTTTTGCAGCTGGATAGGGCCAGTGGAAAGTGGGCCAGTCCTGATGATCCCCTGCCATCTCCCCTCCCTGTTTGCCAGGTGGGTAGCAACCTAGGATGACCTTGGAAATGACATGCTCAAGCAGCAGTGCCTCGGGAACCCTAGCTCTCTCGGAGGCCCTGAGGAGCGGCACACTCCTGCCCCAACATCTAGACTGAGCCAAGTAAGTGGCTCCTCGGTGCCACTGAGATGCCAAGGTGTACCTTTAACTGTGCTGGCTTTCTCTTAGCTAACGAACCTGCTGAAACAAGGGATATGTTTTGAAAATTGTCACCCTCTTCGGACAATACTTGACATTCCTCGCAACAGAACATTTTACATTTGGCCACCCTGGGAGAAAGAAAATTCATAGTTGTCTAAAAATGAACTCCACCGTTTATTTAAAATATTCTCTGTCTATTGATCATAAGACAAATGGAATGTGGTTCTCTGTCAGCGAGAGGTCTGTTTGATTTTTTTTTTTTTACCCAACAGTTTTCAGCTGAAAGCTGGAGTTAGTGATTAACTATAAGAATTGTGCTTTAGATTAAACACTCCTGCTGCCGGGTCCTGGACTGAGTGGGGATCTTAGAAAGAAGAGGAGAAACAACCATAGTACTTTTCTCAATCTTAAACTCAGAATTTGGGAAATTACTCAGTTTTCCTCTAAATGTTTTTCTGGATTGGTGTCTTAGGTTTATGTTATCCTGAACAAAGCACACTGAGAGAAACTTCATCTTCCCAGACTTCGGCTTCAGCAAGTCTGAAAGGAAGGGCGTCATGCTGTAGGACTGAGAAGCAATTGGGGGCTAGTCTGTTCAAACTAGGCTCACAACCAAAAATATGAGAGAAGCAACTGGGAAGGGGGTCACATTTACCCCCGGGATAACATGTGACACGATGCATTCATTCTAGACCCATCCACACGGATTTCATATTTCTCAAAATTTAATAGCCCATTTCCCTCAAGTGGTTCATTTACAGGGGGTGGGGCTGTCCATTGGAGCATGGTCAACCTACTGGAAGCCACACATGTAAAGAAAACTGACTCTCTCTCCCCGGGAAGCCATCCTCTCTCCACAGCTCCTCAGGGGTGGAGGTTTTCAGACCCCCATTCCCATTCCATGCTAGAATGGCGTCTGGCTCGATCACGTGCAGATCCTGTGCAGGCAGCCACAGCTGNCTGCCATGAGTGCACAAGAGCAGTGTCCTGTCATGTCTGGAAGACACTACTCTGCTCTGGTCCTCCCACTGTGGTCCCTGAGACTTGGTGGGGATGGAGCATGCATGTCCCATTTGTGACTGAGCACGTGTACTAGCTCTGCATTTTGACCAGTTTATAGTTTATTAGTCACCATCCATGGCATAGAGAAGTTTCTCTGATGAGGAGGTTGGAGAGTGGCATTGTTCTATATATAAGTAGAGAGATAGGAGTTAAGAAAGCAGTATAATATGAATTCTGTCTAGCAAACAGTAATAGTAGGTTTACCCTGGAGCTGTAGACTTCCCAACCGTCAGTTCTTGGCCGGATTTACAGTACGAGGCGTGGGGTTCCTCCTGTGGCACTGTGGACTTCTTCATTCAGCTCCAAAGGCTTCTCATTTATCCCATGGGCAACAGGAAACCTTAAGTTAATAAGGGGGCTTATGGTCAGACTTTCTTTGGAATGACAGCTCCCAAATAACGACACAGAGACTTTTTATTAATTATGAAAGCTTGGCCTTAGCTTAGGCTTGTTCCCAACTAGCTCTTAAAACTTAAATTAACCCGCTTATATTAATCCATGTTTTGTCATGTAGCTCATTACCTCCCTCAGTACTGTATATCTGACGTCCTCTGCGGCTGGCTGGTGAACCTCTCACACCTTGGTTCTTTCCCAGAGTTCCTATCTCCCCCACTGCCCCCAGAAGTCCTGTCCTTCCTGTCCCGCCTAACTATTGGCCATTTAGCTTTTTATTAAACCAGTCAGAAGGTGCCTTAGGCAGGTCAGAAAGGACACATCTTCACACAGTTTACAAAAAAAAAAATATCCCAACAGGGGGCAACCTGTTTCTGCTCTTGGTTTGCAGTGTCACTCAGGGTAGAATCTCAGAGATCAGTTAGGAGCCAGTTGAAACTGTCTGCGGAGATGGGTGGCTTGGCCAGTGGAGGCAGCCAAGTTATATACAAGTGGGTGAATTCTGTCACAGTTGCAGGGTGGCTAGGGGCTCAGCTATGGAAACAGAGGCCCTGGGTTTGAATTTCAGCTTTGTCCCTCAGTGGCCAGCCTTTTGACCACCAGCCAGCCTCACTGAATTGGGAAGTTTTAGGTCAAAGAGAGAGACCCTGTCTTAAAAGCCACACAGTAAAGAGTGACCTCAGGCTAGGACAGCCCCTGACCTCTACATACATGTGCACATATATGTATTCACTGAGCCCTTATCATATAGGCTTTTAGGGGAACAGACCACCACCACATGTACTTTTTCCACTGCCTGATAAAAATAATGCAGAAACTGGGCAACAGGCCCCTAAATTGTGGTAAACAGTATTGGTGGAGCAAGCCCAGGGCTGCGTCAGGATCCTTTATGAACTTGGTATGTCCCGTTTCTTGTCCTCTTTTCTGGCTCACTAATAGGAACAACCTGAAGTTCGTACTACAAGGGCATTTCTCCAGTTTATGCTACTTTCTGCAACCCCTCAGAAACTTCTGTAGCTTTGCAGCCTGAAATAAGGACCCACACATTGTTGAGAAGTGAGTATGCATGTACCGTTGAGGTGTTCAGCCATGACTGGAAATGCACAGAGCTTTGTGGTTCCTTTGGCACTTATCCCATAGCCTTGGCCTGAGAGAAGTGAAGCAGAAAGACAGACATGCTGGGAGGTCCCAAGACTAAACTCCTGGCACTGACCAGAACCCTTGTACTGGCTAGTTTTTCCATGCCACAACTTAGAATCACCTAGGAACAGAATCCCAGGTGAAGACCTGTCTAGATGAGATTGGCCTATAGGCATGGCTGTGGGGGTTGTCTTGATTGTTAATTGACCCTGCCCACAGCAGATGGTACCATTCCATATGCTGTGCCCTGAACTGTGTCTCAGCATAAGCAGCAGTGAGCGAGCAGACAGCCTGAGTGCTTTTATTTCTCTCTGCTCTCTACTGGGGTTGTGATGGGACTAGCCACTTGCGTTTCTTCTGCCTTTGCTTCCCCTCAACAGTGGGTTGTAACCTGGAACTGTCAGCTCAGTGGACTCTTCCCTCCCGAGGTGCTTTTGCTCAAGGTATTTTGTATAACAGCAATGAAATCAGAGCAGCTTTGAAGGTAGTGCTGTTTAACATGGAACTCCGTCCTACATGTTTAAGCCATTCCTACCAACACGTGTGGCACTATTACTTTACTGACACAGAAATTTGACAGGTCTGTTAATACAAAGCCAGAGAGAAATAATCACCCNTCACTGAGCCCTTATCATATAGGCTTTTAGGGGAACAGACCACCACCACATGTACTTTTTCCACTGCCTGATAAAAATAATGCAGAAACTGGGCAACAGGCCCCTAAATTGTGGTAAACAGTATTGGTGGAGCAAGCCCAGGGCTGCGTCAGGATCCTTTATGAACTTGGTATGTCCCGTTTCTTGTCCTCTTTTCTGGCTCACTAATAGGAACAACCTGAAGTTCGTACTACAAGGGCATTTCTCCAGTTTATGCTACTTTCTGCAACCCCTCAGAAACTTCTGTAGCTTTGCAGCCTGAAATAAGGACCCACACATTGTTGAGAAGTGAGTATGCATGTACCGTTGAGGTGTTCAGCCATGACTGGAAATGCACAGAGCTTTGTGGTTCCTTTGGCACTTATCCCATAGCCTTGGCCTGAGAGAAGTGAAGCAGAAAGACAGACATGCTGGGAGGTCCCAAGACTAAACTCCTGGCACTGACCAGAACCCTTGTACTGGCTAGTTTTTCCATGCCACAACTTAGAATCACCTAGGAACAGAATCCCAGGTGAAGACCTGTCTAGATGAGATTGGCCTATAGGCATGGCTGTGGGGGTTGTCTTGATTGTTAATTGACCCTGCCCACAGCAGATGGTACCATTCCATATGCTGTGCCCTGAACTGTGTCTCAGCATAAGCAGCAGTGAGCGAGCAGACAGCCTGAGTGCTTTTATTTCTCTCTGCTCTCTACTGGGGTTGTGATGGGACTAGCCACTTGCGTTTCTTCTGCCTTTGCTTCCCCTCAACAGTGGGTTGTAACCTGGAACTGTCAGCTCAGTGGACTCTTCCCTCCCGAGGTGCTTTTGCTCAAGGTATTTTGTATAACAGCAATGAAATCAGAGCAGCTTTGAAGGTAGTGCTGTTTAACATGGAACTCCGTCCTACATGTTTAAGCCATTCCTACCAACACGTGTGGCACTATTACTTTACTGACACAGAAATTTGACAGGTCTGTTAATACAAAGCCAGAGAGAAATAATCACCCCTGTTCTGTTCAAATCGGAAAATTAGCCATATTTAATTAAGTTAAATTAACATGAGACAAGGTTGATAATTAGGGTCCTTGGGAGAAAACCAAGCAACCCATTAGCGCACTGCCATGAATCCGTTGGAAATATTGTCTCAGCCCTGTTGGTGAGAGGTTTGCAGTTTGAGTGAATGGCGTCTAGAGGGCGCTGCTGCATGTTTTGCTGAGCTGGCTACAAGTAAATTTCACTACTTAAGATTAGTAAAATTTCATGAGCTTGTGGTGGAAACATAAAAATACGTAGATTCACAAATCAGGAAAAATAAAAATCACCACTCAGAGCTATAACTAGTATTATGGTGCTTGGAGAGCCACCTTCTCAGCGTGTCCATGGTGAAACGATTCCACCCTCAAAGCTGCATTGTAACTTTTCTTCACTTGACAAGTAACCAATATAGTAAGCCCCAGTGAGTGTCAATAAATATTGCAACAAGTTATTTATATAGTTAAGTGGTAGTCAAAATTAAACAGAAAGATGACTCAGACCCTGTGGTTAAACATTTACATTCCTAAGGCTTTTCCCTCGTGCAAACAATACAGAAACTGTTGTTAGATAATTTGGACTTGTGTCATTCATAGATAAAGAAATTGTGTTGGTTCAAACCATGCGTGTTAGTAAGCCTTCTGATATTGCCTACTAGAGGCTTTACGATTCAAAGTGTAGGCACTGGCCCTCCCTGCAGTGACTGCCAGCATCACTAGGGGCTATCCCCCGCCCCCCCATCTACTGATTACAGATATGTAGAGGTTCCAGGTGCCCTGTGTTTGAGAAGCTCATGCTGGAAGCACCTGTCCAGCCTAGGGTTTCACCAGCTGCTCCATGCCACCTGCTTCCCTGGGGAAATCATTGCTAAGACTCATTTTCTGTGAAAGTGGATGGGGCGAGCGTGGCGGCACGTTGTTTTCTGTTTCTTTGCGTGTCTCTTTTGTTTTCTACTTCCTACCTTCTTTTGCTTGATTCAGTCTCCACTTACTGGTTGCCTGTTCATGGCCTTCCCCAGTTGTATTTCATAATTTTTCCAAATGAATAACTTTGTCAGTTGACTTATTTGTTTTGGCCCAGTATCAAAGAAAAGTAGAAAATAACTAACATTTGAAAAACAAGAAGGGGGTTAATACTTTTTGGTGCTTACCCAAAAGAGATCTTTAAGGACGCTGAATTTTTGGTTACCTCAGAAAGCAATTCAACTAAGATCTACCTCACGTATCATGCAGTTTAAATGTGTGTGTGTGTGTGTGTGTGTGTGTGTGTGTGTGTGCAGCAGTCCCCCCCCAAATTTCATACTCATTAAAAATCATTTCCCTACCTCCCTTTTAGTGCCTTAGCCTAGGAAAATGCTAATCTAATTTTTGCCTTTATAAGTTCTCTTATTTCAGACTTTTCCCATAAATGGTAGCAGCCAACAAATGCTCTTTTGGAACTGGCTTCCCTCAGTTAGCTTTATGTTTACAAGGTTCCTTCATCTCAGAACTTGTGTCTGTTGTTCACCTCTTACAACCAAAGAGCACAGAGCTTGCCATGCTAGCCTACTAACCCGAGTTTGATACCCAGAACTCGTGTGAAGGCAATAGGAGGGCTCCTGAGTGCTTTCCTGTAAGCTTCTCACATGTACTGTGACATGCATGCACAATCAAAAATGTGCAAGTGCACACACACACACACACACCACATAAAAATAATAGTAACAGTCTCCTGAGAGCTTTCTTGTAGACTTCTCCTGTGTACTGTGGTATGCACACACACGCACACACAAACAACAAGAACAACAATAGTAATAATAGTATTGCTAAAGGTAGGTGTTCATAGGACTGGAAACCTGGGAGACTTGAGGGAAGAGTCCTGTCTTCTTGTCTCTTGAAGCTTCTATGGACTGTACATACTGCTGAGCTCAGGGTTCCTGTTCAGCTGCAAAGCCAGCAATGGCAGGCTGAGTGCCTCTCAAGTCAAATCTCTCTGACTTCATTATTCCTTCTTTCATATTTAAGGGATCCTTGGAATTAATTGAATCCACCTGGATAATACAAGCTAACCTACCTATTTTAAAGTCACCCAATTAGCTGGTCATTCTACCAGCTCTTTAATTTCCCTTTGTCGTGTCCGTATAAATAGTTATATTTCTATTACTTTGGTAAAATGCTGGCCAAATGAGCTGGAGAGTTGGTTCAGTGGTTAAGAGCATCTGCTCTTACAGAGGACCAAGGTTCATTCCCAGCATTCATATAACAGCTCAGAACCATCTTTATTAGTCTGAGGGGATCCACTGCCCTCTTCTGATCTTCATGGGCACCAGGCATGCACACGGTACACATACATATATGCAGGCAAAACATTCATCACCTAAAATAAATAAATTTAAAACAATTTTTTAAAATAGAAAAAAATAACAGATCAAAAGCATCTTGGGAGGAAAGGGTTTGTTTCAGTTTTTAGTTTGTAGTCCAACACTGAGAGAAACCAGGGCAGGAAGCTGGAGGCAGGACCCGAAACAGACTCTGAAGGAACACTGCTTACTGCCATGATCAGTTGCTTTCCTACACACCCCAGAACCACCTGCCCATGGATAGCATCGACCTCAAATGGCTTAGGCCCTTCCACATTAAGCATTAACTAAGAAAATGCCCCACAGACTTGCCTACAGACCAACTTCATGGAGGCATTTTCTCAACTGAGGCTCCCTAGTCACAAATGATGACTCCAGCTTGTGTCAAGTTGACAAAAAGCTGACCAGCACACATAGCATGTTCCCAGACTCCAGGGATTCGAATGGCAACATGTTGGGAGCTTTTCCCAGCCTAGGATCCTTCCATCTTACTTTTAATTGACAAATAAAAATCAATCACACACACACACACATATATATATTATATATATTACATATATGGTGTACCACATATTATTTTGATATATGTGTACATTATGAAATGACTAAATCAAACTTTTTGACATACTTATGTCACATTCTGGTCTTATGGTTCATACTGGAAAATTGCTGAGAGTATATTTTAAGTATATAACCCAATATATTACACTGCTGTACACTATGCAGTCTTATGTACTAGCACAGTATACACTGTATTACTGTATAGCATAGGACATTATATATTGTGAGCACTGTGATGGACAATCCGATTCATTTTGAGTTCATTTGGTGTGCATTAGAAGGTAGAGAGCCCATCTTCCTCCTTCTGAATGTCAATGTCCATCTAACCTGGCTCCAGTAATTGAAAGAGTTCTTCACTGTGTGGTCTCCTTTTGTCTTAAAGCATAGTATAAAAACGTGCCAATATCAATAAGTAAATGATATGGTCACTTGAAGTGATTGGGTAGGATTTTCCTTTGGGGACATGCCAATGCTTTATTCATTAGCCACTCTCCTGAATGTCAACATTGCCTTTATGTGAGCTGTGCCCTTTTAAAAGATACATTACAGGCATGGCCCCTTTCCGTGATATATGCTCTAATTTCACTTCTCTTTCCTCCCTCCCCACTTTAGCTTTTATCCCTTTTAATGCAGACCATGGCTGTAACCTTCCATCCTCTCCCAGCCTCCTTTCTTCATGCCTTCTGATCCCTCTCCGCACAACAAAGTAGCCTTTGCAAAATGCAAATTTGGTCCTGTAATGGCTGCCCCTGCCCTTTCAGTAGATGCTGATAGACAGAAAGACAGAACTCTTTCATGGTGCCTCCCTTTGTCTTCAGCCCAGGCTGATGCTGGCCTCTCTCGCGCTCACCCTATTCATCCACACCTGCTCCTCTCCCGTTGTCATAAAAGCCCTTATTGCTCCCAAGGCAAGGCAATCCCCCTAATGAGGACAGACCTCTCACACCATAACATGTCCTTAAGCAGCCCCTTAGCCTTGCACTATCAAGCGGATTTCTCGGATTTCGTTAGCATTGGCCTTCTGTGCCCGCCAGCTCCACAGTGACTGGAATTGAGTCTGCTTTTGCTGACCACCATGTTTTCAGGCCCCATAATAGGACCTGTTATTTTAAGAAAATGAGAAAATGAAGTCTGTATTCTCCTCAGCGTTAGACTTTTAATCCTGTTTATGGTATTTCTGATGAATGGGGTTTACAAAGCTATACATAAATATGTAATTTAAAGACCTAATCTCTGTTCTTGTTAGAGCCATGCACACATCTGCCAAATATAGAAATATTCTCCCATCTTCCATTTTTATTCTTGTTTTGTTTGTCTGAGCTCTTTAATCCATCAGAAATTTATTTTGGCATCTGGCGGGAATTAGATAAATAGCTTCATTGCTTCCTAGTGGCCAGCCATGTCCCCAACCCTTCCCATCCTTCCCTTGCAGGTTTGAATTGGCTTGATGATCGCATGCCAATCCTTTGACGTGCTTAGCTAGGGAAAGGGCTTGTCTCTTTCTTTGCTGGTTGAGTTGCATTTATTGTAGATTAACACTATGCTTTCATATCTGGCTGTCTTGTTTTATACAAAAATAAGTTTTTATAAAGTAATTCCTTGAGCTAAAATTTGAAATGAGGTTGACTAAACAGAGCTGTTTCTTAGTAGTGATGTATAATAATAAATACAAGCAGAGAATTCCAGCATAGGGCATCCCGGTGGGCATCCACCTGTGTTATAACCAATGGGACCCATTCTTTGAATTCCTGATTCAGTTAGTAAAAGGTGGGATGCAGGTATTTGCATCTCTGGCAAGTTCTCTGAAGATGCTAATCTAGAGAGCACATTTTGAGTCTGTATTTTCAAGTACATTCTTGTGATCAAGAATATGGCCAATAAGAGAATAGCCCTGCGGCCTCTTCTAAAGTAATTCACTGGTGTGTTAGCAGGGTTAGGTTGATCCACAGCACATGAAGGGCTTCCTGCTGGGATCTGCTCTCAGTTCTGTGTCACACCCCTGAACCCAGCTGAGCCAAGCAACATAGCCGCCCCATCTTCTGTAAGTCTGTTCAGCTGCCCTGCTGACTGCAGGTGCTCACACAGCCAGACTTTGTTCAGCCCAAACCAGAGAGAGGTAAGGGCGGGGTGACTCCATTTGTTATAGGTGCTCTTGATGTTCCTTACCTTTAATGGAGAGAACTTGCTAGAACCCCAACAGTAAAGTGCTTTCTGCTTCCCACCTCTGTGGCCAGTTAATGGCTTTTTGGTTCACGCAAAGGGAAAGTTAATTACTAACACCTGCTTCTCCTGCTTTCCCAGTGCATGGAGCTGGCTCCCTGACTGACGGTCCCACCCCGGCCATAGGTCTATTCCATACCATGTAAATATACCGTGTGTGCTCAGTGAAGAAGGCTGCATCTTCCTGCCTGCAAGTGAGGGGTATTCTTTGCAAGAAATAAAGTAAAATCTTTAGAGAGGAAAATACACTGTGAATTTATTCTCAGTAAGACAGAGTGCGCAAGATATAAACCATGTGATTTTAGACCTCTGATCTCTCTCTCTCTCTCTCTCTCTCTCACACACACACACACACACACACACAC
>LOEQ01004258.1:26068-42168 GCA_001685075.1 Bramus lutescens
ACACACACACACACACACACACACACACACACACACACACACACACATACTTCCCCCTGTCACCTAGGTGTTCCCTGACAGTGTTCCGGATGCTCTCCTGTCCCCTTTGCCTTTTCTGATTTCTAAGATGAACTGTTAGACCTGTGCACTCATCAAAATCAAGCAAGAGTTCCCTATGAGACCCTCATGTGCCTCCATTCCCTTCCTCAGCGCACCCTGAACAAGGCAGCCTGGACTGAGTCTGAGTCTAAGCTTGAGCACAAAGACACGTCAGCTGTCTAGAGGGCCCACTGTGTCTTGATGAAGGCATGGTGTATTCATCAGCACTCACAGCCGTGGATGGCGGTAAATGCTACACTGGGAGTGGTCAGAAGGTGGTAGCTGGAGACAGGAGACAGGGTCACTGCCCCCGGCTGGCCAGGGCACCAGGTGAGGTGTAACTCCAGAGAAACATGGCACCTAGGCCAGTTGGGAATGAGCGGGACTGGTGTGTAGTAATTCATTCAGACTGTTAACTATTGTTATTACCCTATCTCCATTTTTATTTAACTTGGAATAGCAACATATTCCGACTTGAAGATGAAGTGCAAAGGGGATACAGAAATGCTTGCCAAAAGGAATGCTAGGTGATTTCAAATTTTGCTAATGGCCACACTGAAGCAAGTGAAATGAAGCTAATTAATATTGTACTTTGTTTAACCCAGTGGTAACATTTACAACATACTGCGAGTCAGACTCCGCGTTGCTCGGGTCTCCACAGGTGACTCGAGTCTATCACCTGAGACAACACAGATATGTAGTAATGCATTCCCCTCCTACTTCCACCCTGGAGCTCTTCAGTGTCCCTCCCTTCAGTTAGCGTTGCTAGCTAACTATTGTGTGCAGCTACAGATGATTGATATACATATGAGCACTTAGAAACATGTACACACAAGTTGCAGGATGATTAGCACACATGTGGGCACTTAGAAGCATGTGCACACGAGTTATAGGATGATTGATACACATATGAGCACTTAGAAGCATTTACACATGAGTTACAGGATTATTGATACACATATGAGCACTTAGAAGCATTTATATATGAGTTGCAGGATTATTGATACACATATGAGCACTTAGAAGCATTTACATTTGAGTTACAGGATTATTGATACACATATGAGCACTTAGAAGCATTTACATATGAGTTACAGGATTATTGATACACATATGAGCACTTAGAAGCATGTACACACGAGTTGCAGGGTGGCGGTCTTTCTGTTGCATACTTTTTCCTTCTCACTTTACCGTAAATCTTAATGTTTCCTATCTTTACATAGGAAGCAACCATGGTAGTTTTTTTGGGTTTTTTTTTTTTGGTTTTAATTGCTACAGAGAGCAGAAAACGTTCAGATATCCCACTCTCAGGAACCTGCAGCCTAAGGCAGGAAGGTTGAAAACTCAAAGCCAGACTGACTTCAGAGCAAAATCCCGTCTCCAAACAACAGCAAAGCATTGAGGCAAAGCTTTGTGGATATCACAAGTTGTTCTGTTTGTCCCTCCTGATGGGCATTTGAGTAGTTCCTGATACTTAGTGCATCCAGCCAATCTGAGCTGAGTTTTCAGAGGCCAGAAGCAGTGGGAGCTCAGTCAACGAGGCTTGGAAAATGACATTCTCAACAGAGCTCAGGTGGAAGAAGGCATGGGACCCATGAGCATGTGGTAGCTTGGGGGTGGCTTCTTGTGGGTAAAGTGGCTCAAAAGTGGAGTGGCTGTGAACAGACAGAGAGAGGAAGCTGCGAAAGAAGAAAGAGCATGTGTTGCATTGTTTGGGCACCATCCCTAAGGGAGCCATCGAAGAAGCAGGGGAGTATAAATGTTGGAGCTAATAGGAGAAGATAGGCAAACCCTCCACACTGGTGAGTCCTGTTTTGTACACATAGAAAGTGTGAGGGAAACAGAAAGGTCACCCCAGGACACTAAAGTTGCAATTTATTGCAGGCAGGGTCACAGAGAGATGCTAACATTGGTCACTCTAAGCAGAAAGCAATATTTGCATAGCCTCAAAACATCTCCCCAAATATGTATTAGTGGAGTGTTGCTTTTAGCACATATCCAAATATTTTTTGATACTTCCTCTCCAGGAAGTGGGGCATTTATAATGAGTAGAACTTGGAAAAGGAAAAAAAAATAATAATGGTTTTATTCAGGGAGAAAGCTGGCTGATAGCACTTTCGCCAGATTGGTCAATGTAAGTGCTGTCTGCAGTGCATCGTGGCGATGCTGTACATCCCTGACGAATGCAATCAGGTGGGCATGTCACCTCCATGGTATTCCTCCCCCAAACCTGTGGATCTGGACTGGGTTCTAAAACAGGAAATGGAGATTTCGTGGGAAAAATCAGGAACAGGTCCACAGCTAAGTTAATATTATTGCACAGTGGTAACAACATCTTAGCTTGTTCACTTTTTGTTGTTGTTTGTTTGTTTTTGCTTTTTTTGAGACAGAATTCCTCTGAGTAACAGCCCTAGCTGCCTGGAACTCCCTCTGTACACCAGGCTGGTGAACTCACAGAGATTCGCCTGCCTCTGCCTTCTGGGTGCTGCAATTAAAGGTGTGTGCCAACACCCCCCCACACACACAACATTTTAGTTTTCATAACTGCACCCCAGCTATTTAAGACACTGACATTAGGAAGAACTGGTTTTCATCTCCCTATGCAACTATTCTATTCCTATTGAATTATGCCCGAATACTTTTCTGGCATAAAAAGGTTTTGAAAATCAGAAGAGCAGCATAATGAGTCTTGCGTCTTACTGGTGCTTTTGCTGGAAAATAAAGGAAGGAGAAAAAGGGGTGACCACAAAAGGCACAGCGAGATGGTGACGGGCTGGAAGGGAGCAAGGGCAGCAGGGCTCAGGGAGGTGGCTAGATGGAATCTCTGTATGATCAGCGGTGGTTTAAATAAAGGGGAGCGGTTGGGAAGAGCCATGTCGTCAGCATCTTCAGCCTCTGGAATTATATAGACAATGCTGTCCTTCAAAATGACATCGTTCTTGGAGGGACAACGAGAAACAGGAGGAAGAATGGGTTTTCAGGGAAGCTGTTCTGTTTTAGATCTGTTGAATGTGGGATACAGCAGGGAAATCTACCTATACACCAGACACCTGGGTCTGTGGGCCTGCAGGNGGGGGTTCCTAGCTGTAACTAGTCACGGGCAGCAATGAGTGTGTAAATGGTGCTTGACGATCACCCTCGTAAAATAGTGAGCTGGCCCAAGAAGAGCAGATGTAGAAGGGAAATGGCCTGGAACACAGGCATTTAGAAGTTCTGCCCCAGGAGGCATCATGGAGACTGGGGGGGGTGTTCAGAAAAAATGGTGGCAGTGCTGTTCTGGCATTCAGAGATGGGCTCTAGTAGTGGGGTGTGGATGTTAGGACCAGAACATTGGCCATAGCATCTACCCATTGTACACCTTGTGTGGCATGGGTCAAGCTACTTAGCACAATGATGCTGTCGTCAGGGTTAGGTGAGACCCAGCCCAAGTGTTGTTCATGGTGCTCAGAGAATGCTGGCCAATGAAAAGAAAACTAGATGGGGGTGGGGGTGGGGAGGTGGTCTCCAGGAACCCCCTGGAGTGATTCAAAAAGGACATGCACGTCACTCCACTACAATGGCTGGTATCAGAAGGTGGGAAGTGACAAGCACTGGCCAGGGATAAAGACAACTTGATGTGTATTACATCGCCTTTGTGTAGCACAGGTAGAGATGTCAGCGGCGCCACCACTGTGGGAAGCAGTGTAGCTGGTCCTTAGTGAGTTACACATGCTGGTAGGACATGCTGAAGGGGCGGTGTCAGGAGGATCGGGAGTCACCATGCGATTCAGCAATTCCGCTTTCAGATTTAGATCCAGACAGACTGAAAGCACGGATTCCAGGACATACTCCGAACCTGTGTTCTTCGCAGTGTTAGTCACTGTCGCCAAATGTCTAGTTATACAGTTGAATACTAATCAGCCTGAAAAGGGAATGAAGTTTTGATATATGCCGCAGCATAAGTAAATTCTAAACCGTATGCTGTGGGAAATAAATCAGATAGGAAGGGACAAAGTGTGTCTGTCATTCCATGTCTGGGAATAGACAGAGTCATAGAGATGGAAACTAGATTAGGGGTTGCCAAGGACCAAGAGGAGAGGGAGGGGACAGTTATGATTTAATGTATACATAATTTCTCTTAGAACGGTGAAAAAGTTCTGGAAACAGATTGCAGTGGAGCTGCACAGTATTGTGAGTGTTGCCAATGCTGCTCGATTGCATAACAAATGATGTCTAAACCTGAAGTTGGGTGTCTCTCACCACAGCACTTCTTTGAAGAGCATCATGGTCAGTGCTGCCGAGAAGTCACATAAGAGCTAAGACATGATCTCTGGTGCTTTGAGATAGAATGACCCCTGCTCCCATTTTCAGAACTCTTGCCACAGGGGAGGGGTGTCAGAGTCAGCTTGCAGGATCGGAGAAACAGCCTCACTTGCCCTGAAAGCCTGAGGACCTGAACTGGGGTCCCCGGAAGCTACATATAAAGCTGTGTGCAGTGTGACATAGCCTATAACCTCGGTGACAGTGGGACAGGAGGCCGAGACAGGCAGATCCCGGAAGCTTGAAGGCTTGCCAGCCTGGCCTGCTGGGCAGTTACAGGCCAACAAGAGACTGTTTGCACAGGTAATGTTGTACTGTGACACAGCCACATCTGCAGTGTGCTCATTTGTTATGATGGGCGCCAAGTAGCTGCCGCAGAGACGACCATATGGTCTGCAAAACTGAAAGTATTTCCTGTCAAACCCTCTGCAGGGAATTTCCCAATCCCTGGCTAGGAAACATCCCTGGTCTTGTAAGGAGCTGGGCTTAAATAAGGCCTGCATTTTGGGCACACTACTGAGTCAGTAACTGGGATTCTAATGGGGAGCAGAAAAAACTCAGCGTGAACGCATAGCAATGAATAGGAGGGAGGGGGTGTGCAAAGACAAAATTAAGATCAAACAAACCCTACACATTTCTTTCTTCCTCCTTGCTGCGTTCAACGGTCACTGTAGGCACTGGTAGCTTGAAGAACGATTGTTGAGGAGGTAAGGGTGGGAACAAGGGAGTCCCAGGTGTTCTTACCAGCAAAATGTGTGGGAAGCCCAATGGTTATAAGACCTGACTGTTGGACTCAGAAGGACCACCAAAATGGTGTGTGGATATGGGACCATAGCATCCTCCATGCACTTGATTCTCTGGCAAGAGGACTTCTAAACGATTTCCCCCCAAGCCTTCTGAGAAATCTCACTTAGGAAATCATCATCGCATGGCCAGCGATGAAAAGAGGTTGCAAACCGTGATTAGGCTCAGCAGTTCCTCATTCATGCAAAATAATACCCATAGCCTGGGACTTTCAAGCATTTGTTATTTTACGTTCTGGTGCTGAGCTTCAAAACTTACATCAGACCAAGGACAAAGCTAGTACTTCTACAGCGCAAACTGTGCCAAGTTGTGTGTCTGTGTGACCTATGTGTCTCCCTAATCATTGGGTGACATTTCTCCATTACACAGGAGGGGCCACCAGGACTTACTGGGGTTACCTACGAGCTGTTTAATTATAGAGATGGAGTTTGAACCAACACATGTCTGATTCCAATGGACACTGATGTTGCCCTAGCCACCAATACCCCTAGAATGCTTTTGTGCGCCTTCGTGGGTAGAATCCACTACTTGATGAATTGCAAACCACTTTGGACCTTGAGCCATACTATTGCAGAGCAAAGCTGAATTCTGAAGCTCTGCAGCTGCCAGCAGGTCTGTATGAGCCCCTGTCCCCAGTCCCACTCTGGCAGTCACTCTGAGTCTAAGACTCTTCTTTCTCCGAGAACATCCTGTGTCCCACACATTCTAGACAACATAACCACCCAGAATTCACTTCCAGGCACTTTCCTTCTTCTTTTTACATCCTCAGCAGTAATTCTTCATCATACTGGTGTAGGTACAATGACCCAGCAATGCAGCAAGAGGGAGATACAGGGGCTTCCCCAATTCCCGTCCATTCGTGCTCACGTGACAAGCAGGTGGCCCTCTGGTGACTTCTTTACTTTCCAGGCTGACGTTGATAGTGGAGTCTTTGCCTAGATTTCTGCAACCATCAAATCAGATGGAAAGGAATTCAGAAGTTATCCACCCACCTCTTGACTTAGGACCAGTGGGGGGGGGTATATCCCAGAGTGGGCTGGCAACTTGTGAGGCTCACCAAGCCCTTTAGCCCCAGACCCAGAGGTAAGAAGGCCTTGAGTGTCCCAGCTCTCCAAGCTGCCAGCCAGCAGCTTCTCCTGCCGCAGCCCGCAGCCTCCTGCCTGCCTCAGTTGAGGAGGCAGAGCCATCCCCCCTGCATTCGAAGTGCTTACCTTGGAGCCCTTTTCAATGAATGAGGCCAGATGCAGCCTCCACATTGATCATTTCTGTCCCTCCCCTTTTCTGCTTTCTGTTAAAGGCAGCCCCCCAGCTCCCAGCCGGCTCCTGTCCCCTCCCCCAGCCAGGAGAAGTTATTACATGAAGAGATCAGCTTACCAGTTTTCTTCAGCGCAGAGGCTGAGCTCGGAGCACGGGGGTAGCACAGTGAGGGAAGAAGCCAGGGAACCAGCGCGGTGCCCACGGAACTCCAGGCTGGGATCCCGAAGCCGCAAGTGCATCTGCTAGCATTAGCTCTTGGCAGCCGGATTCTCCTCCAGGGTAGCTCTGATTCTGGGTAATAATGCTTGTCAGCTACCTGTTATTAACATTGTTCCACACTGAGACAGCAATGTTAGCAAGACCAGGGGGAGAGGTAAGCCAAATAAACGATCTTGTCAGAAGTTCTCTTTTTGTCAGTATTAAATTTCCCCTTCTTTCTATGAAGAGGGATGAAGGAATAGGTTTTTATGGTGTGCAAAGAATAATGCTTTATATGACTTTATTTTAGACTTTTCTCACAGGGGAACTTCTCTTCTTGAAGGATCCTGTACTTTCTGAAGTCTTGTGCTGAGCCTGTCCATACAGTTGCCACCCTGGGGACCCGGCATGGCCTGGGTGGCAGATGCCTGAGGCATGCATGCGTCTTCTGCTGTTTGCGGGGCTCTGGGGTGGAGGGTGAAGTATATGTTAGATTCTAGTAGGGTCTAGTACAGATGCAGGAAGGACATAGCCTTTGAGGCATTTTTCCTCCAGTGCCTCAGAGAGAATCTGCATGTGTGAGAGATTGCCTTGCTTTCCTGCCTTCCTGCCATGCTTTTCTCTTTCTTTGCCTTGAGGGGCATGGGTAAACCGGTGTTCCACTTTCTGTCATGAGTGTGGAAAGGGAAAGCGGCAGCCAGCATGGCTACAAGTGTGCTTAGATCTGCCAGAAAAAGGAGGCATGTTTTCGGGGTTTGTGGGGGCAGCTTCTTATTGGTCTAGCTCGTGTGTTTGCTGAGTATGTTTCTGAACATCACTGATGCCTCCAGGAGCCAGTTTTGGTGCAGGCAGAGCCTGAAGTGTTGATCATTGAACAGGGGGAGAGAAACATTTAATGTCCCCACCCTGCCGTGCGAATGACCTGGCACCAACTTTGAGTCTTCCTCCGTTCCTTCACTACTGACTCGGAGGGAAAGCCTGAAACTGGGGTGATGCAAAGGCAGCCTTTCTCCTGAGCTTACCTCCCTTGTGAAAAGCCCAGTGACTGTATACAGCTTTTAAAAGGGCTACGAAGCCACTTCCCAGCTTTGCCTTTGGTTCACCTTGTCAGGAGCCAAGTGAGTCCTGAAAGCTAATGTCATTGCTTTTCTCCCCAAGCATGCTTCCCCAGCCTGCGCCCATGCTGCAAGGCTGAGGTGGGTTCCATGAGCTCTGGGCTCTCAGCTCCTGGGTCATTTGTCCTAGGCTTTTCGCCCTCTGCGCTGTGGATAGTCTCTGGGGAACGGAGCTCCCGAGAGGGAAATGGAGATGCCTGGTAGATTAGGAAAGCTCAAAGCTCAAAGCAGACCATTGGCCTCTGCTTATAGTTGAAGTTTGCAACTTCCCTGTTGATTTTTTTTTTTTTTTACTGTGTGGAGTAAATGGCAAATGGGCCCACCTCACTCAGCCCGGAGCACTTAAGCAGGCAAAAGGAAAGCTCATATGGAAAATATTTCTATCACTGCTGCCGACACATCTGGTCAGGGGAGACCTCTGTACTGAGCAAATCACAGCATCGCTGCAGCCCCTCTGCGGTGTGCCAATTACTCTTATTAACAGCAAGGCAGAAGGCAGGCTTCAGTTACCTGCCCACAACTGGCTCCCAGGGAGGGCCACTCAGGAATGCATGTCCTGGAGCTTCTTACACAGGCAGAGGGCTCTGCTTCACCTCACAGTTGGCAAAGCAGAAGGAAATGAAAGCAGAGCACGTGCACACAGACATACCCTTACTTTAATGGCGTATAGATAGCATTAGCCACTCACTCAGGAGAGTGGGACCAGACTGGCTTTGGAGTTTGAGTATGTATGCTGAATACGAACAGCCAGAAAGCCCGAAGAGAGGCAGTGAGACTCCTACCCTGCTACCCCTGGTACCTGCTCTGCTGGGCCACAGAAAGATCTCCTTCTGCCTTTTCTTTATTTCTCCAGCATGTGTGCATGCATGTGTGTGCATGCATGTGTGTGCACACATGTGTGTGAATGTTTCTGTGCAATCAGCTCTGTAAATGTCTGCCCTACTAAGAGATGGTAAAACTAGGATTCTTTTTGCTTATTGGAAGTGAAATGATGAGGAAGGGACATGACTGAGTCCCCACCCCTTAAAAGAAAATGTCGTTTATGTAGAGCTTTGAAGAATGTGGCATTTTATAGGAGCGTCTTTTTTATTGCTGTGTTACTTACAAACATGCACCCATAAACATGTGGCGGCGCCCTTAAGTCACCACGGTTTCCTTTCCTCCTGCCTATCAGTGGGTTTTCTTGCAGGTTCTAATTATCCTCCCTTTGAATATTCCCTAAAGCACACAGGAGGAAAGGAAGAAAGGGGGGCAGGCGTTGTCCACCCAGGCTGCTGAGCTGGCTGCATTCTCAGCCCGGGGCTGTGAGCCCAGCGGCAGAGCTGGGACCAGTTTGCAGAACTAGTTGTTGTCTTGGGTATGAAGTCTTTCCAGATAAATGGGGGCCTGAGGGCCCACGAGTGGGGGAAGCAAGTGTGTGCAGAGGACGCCTCAGTTGGATGGCACTGTGGACATAGGTACTTGTCATTCAAGGACAGAGCAACCTGGTATTAGGTCAGTGTAAGGCTGCGGTTGCTTTTGTATCCTTGTTGCCATGGCATTGAACTTAGAGCCTTTGGGTCACTAGAATGCCTTTGCCCTTGACGAGATCAGAATAGTAGCCATGTACACTTGCACACAGTGGGGCATCATCTGAAGGACTGTGAAACACTTGTTGAAGTCAGGCTGGACTTTCAGTGCATTTTTTAAAAAATGTTTGTATTTATTTGTAATTGTGTGGGGGATGGGGTAGGCACATGAACATGAGTGCAGTGCCCATGGAGCCAGAAGAGGGCATCAGATCTCTTGAAGCAGGAGTAGCAGGTAGTTGTGAGTCACCTGACAAGGCACAGAGATCAAGCCCAGATCTTCTGCAAGAAAGAGCAGAGGCTCCTCTGAAGAGAAATTGCATCTCTGCAGCCCTTGGTGCAATTTCAAAAGCATACTTTGTTTGCATTTAGTCCCCTATTTCCAATATTGGCCATGGAACCAGCCCTTGCTCGTGTGAGACAAGAACTCTGCCACTGCACCCCGTTCGCAGCTGTTTCAGTACCTTTGTGAGTGTGGAAAGCATGCCAGGATGCAGGGTCTTTGCAGAGACAGAGGAGTGGGGCCACTGCATTCTCTGTCCTTATCCAACGAGACCAATGAGATCCTGGCATGTTCAGGGAGGAGGAAGGGCAGCCAGAAACCCGTAAGGGTCTGTACTCTGTGGTGAGACAATGTCAAAGGATGTTGCTTTAATTTTGGTAAAGCAATATGGCAACACCTATCCAAATTAAAGAGTATTTGAGCTGCTAATGGTTACAGACTTTCCTTTTGTGGTGACAAAAATGTTTGGGAATTTGGTGGTGTTGGGGTAAATGCTCAACTTTGTGGCTACACTAAAAGCCACAGATTGTATCTCTCTCCCTCCTTCTCTCTCCCTCCCTCTCCTTCTCTCTCTCCCTCCCCCTCCTTCTTTCCCTTCCTCTCCTCCCCACTCTCTCTTCCTCCTTCCCTCCCTTCTTCCCTCCCTCCCTTTCTTTCGTTCTCTTTTCCTTCATTCTAGAGAATAAACCTAGAGTATCATGTATCGTAGGTATTTAACCTGCTGCTGAACTATACTTCCAGCCCCAAATGACATGCTTTAAAGTGTGTTTGTATGTGTGTGTGTGCGCACACGTGCACATATATGCAGGTAGGCATGCCTGTGTAAAGGTCAATGTCAAACATCTTCCTCTCTCTCTCTCTCTCTCTCTCTCTCTCTCTCTCTCTCCCTCTCTCCTCTGTACTTTTGTTACTTTTTAATTTTGAGATTATAATTTTTAAACTTTTATTGATTCTTTGTGGATTTCACATCATGCATTCCAGTCCCGCTTATCTCCCCATCCCCCCGCATTTGTCCTCTGCCCTTGCAACCTCCCACCCAAATCAAAACCAAATTTAAAAGAAAAACCAAAGCAAAACAAAACAAAGAAACAGCAAAAGGAGAAGAATCTTGTCATGGAAGCTGTAATGCGGCCTGTTGAGTCACACAGTCTACCCTTTAATCCATTCATCTTTACTTGCAAGTGTTCATTGCCCAGAGTCATTGGTCTGGCTCAAAGCCTCTTGTTTCTGCTACACCCCCTTGAATATCCTGTTGTCCTGTATCATGGAGATCCTGCTGTTTTGGGTCTGTAGGTTCATCCCGTTTACATGCTCCAACAGTTCATAGATTCGTTGGAAATTGGGGTAGGCCAACTCGTAGCCCTGGTTCTGGGCCTGGGTGGTAACTGGATTGTTCAGCATACCAGCTTTCCCTCATGGTCATTTCTCTAGCACTGCCTCTGCTAGCTCACCCAGTGCAGCCTGCAGCAAGGAGCAGGACCAGTTCTGTTCTCAGGGCCCTCAGCTCCTGGTCCCCCACACGCAAATCACCAGAGCCAGCTGTTTTGTTTTGCATAGGCAAGGTGCAGGACCAGGTCTCCTGATTGCCTAGGAGGACACTAGGAAAGGTAGGGTCAGCTCTGCTGTTCTTATGCCCTCATTGCTGGCTCACCTGGGACCTGGACAGCAGGGTCAGCTCTCTAGTGTGCTGCTCAGGTGGGTGCAGGACCCGATCTCCTTTTGATGCAGTGAGTTTGGGACAGGGCTAGTTCTCTCACTCGTGAACTCGGGATTAGTTCTTTCGTCTGCCACAGATAGCAAGGGACGGAGGGGAGAGAGCATCTTTTCCTCATCCATGTCACCTCTTGGCAGATGAGGTGGGGCAGGGTCAGCTCTCCTGCTCAGGCCCTCAGGCTCAGCTCACCTGTGTACCTCGTGCATACCTGTGGCGAGGGGCAGGCCATCTTTCCCAAGTGCAAGGGTGAGCTCTCCCAAGATTATAATTTATTTACATTTCTTTCTTCCCTTTCCTTCCTCCAACCCCCCATATAGTCTTCTGCTCTCCTTCAGATTCATGACTTCTTTTCAGTAATTTTTATTGCGCGCGCGTGCGTGCGTGTGTGTGTGTGTGTGTGTGTGTGTGTGTATCCAAAATATTCCTAAATATAATCCGTTGAGCCTTTACAGCGTTACTTGTACATATGTTTCAGGGCTGACCATTTGGCACTGGACAACCAATTGGTGTGCTCCCTGAGGAAGACCGCCTGTCCCTCTCCTAGCTTTTCTTGGTTGTCTTTAGTCCTTTGTGTAGGGCTGAGGCCTCATGGGCTTTCCCCACTCACTTTGGCATGTTCATCAGTGACATCACTTTTCAGCTCATTAAAATGCTTTGTTCTTTGGAGTTTCACACATTATACAGCATATATTGACCACATCTGTCCGCCTCTGCCTCTGTCCAACTCCCCCTAGCGCCCTCCATCTCATCTTCCAACATGGTGTCCTCTTTTTTTAATTTTTTGTTTTGCTACTAATAACCCTGAGTCTAGCCTGTATACACGTGGGCATGTAGCTATCCACTGGGGCGAAAACAACCTACTAGCAGCCACATCCCCAAGGAAAGCAACTCCTCCCTTCCTTGTTGCCAACAGCCCAATGGGGTAGGGCAGGATCTCTAACCGAACCTGGAACCCAGTGATTCTGCTAGGTTGGCCAACCAACGAGTGCTTGGGATCCTCCCGCCTCTGCCTCCCTAGTGCTGAGATCACAGGCACCTACCACCATTCCAGGCTTTTTAACCCAGCTGCTGGGGATCTGAACTCAAGTCCTCATGCAGGGAAAACACTTTACCAGCTGAGCCAGTTCCCCAGCCCCATTTTCAGGGTTCTTCTCTCCTCAGATAGAATGATGGTTCACAGTTCGGCATCCTCCACCCAGAATCATCTGCGTGTGTTTGTAAAGGAATGTGTATGCATGTGCGTGTGGGTGCATGTACTCCTTCAGTTTGTGTGTAATGATGAGCTCCTCCTCTACTGACCTCTTCCTTCCTGCTAGCCTGTCACAATTACAGGGACCTTCTAGAAGGGCAAGTTGAGTCAGAGCAGTGGAAGCGAACAGTCTCGACTCCTTCCAGACTTAAATGGGAATGCTAGCATTCCACCACTGATCATGAGGCCTGCCAGATACATTAGGTAGATAATGTTATCCAATTATAAGTTCCTATCCACATTTTTTTTAAATCATGAATGGTTGTGGAATTTTATCAAACTTTCTCCACCTTTATCAAAATACTCATGTGCCTTTTACCTCTACTGTATTTACATAGTGATTGTATGTGGTCATGGACTGGCTGTGTTTTTACAGTTACCCAGCTACCAATTTGCTTGTTAGGGTTGACGTATTCATTGCCTTCTCTACTTGATTTATGAATATTGCATTGTTATCTTTTATAAATCAGAGCTGTTGGTTCATGGCGATCTTTAATTGTGCGAGCCCAAAGTTTTATAAAATTCAAACGTCTTTCATCTGCTCACATGCTTTGAAGCAGTTCAAACACCTGAGGAATTAACTTTTTTCTCAAAGGAGTTTCAAAATGAATCGTAAAACCACCAAGGCCTTTTGGAAAGGAATGGTCTTTTGAGTAGCTAAGTGTTTTAAAAAGAATGACTCTTGTTCCTGTAAAAGGGGTAGCATTTAATATGTGTAGGAGAAATCGCGGACTGTGGAAGCAGCTTGTAATGCGGGATAATTAGACAGCTATGTCCATTGCCCGGCTAACAACACCAGGCGATCCCAGCCCTGTACTCACTACCAGCTACTCCCTCCAGCCTGTCTTCTGTCCTTCAGAGATGAACATCGCTGGGAAATGTATGGTTATCCTGCCATCGCTTTCAGAAACAGTAATCACAACTAGTGTGTGTGGTTGGGTGGTGGTGACATACACCAGTCATCCCAGGTTGGGAGACAGAAGCACACAGATCTTTTTGAATATAAGAACAGTCTGGTCTACAGAGCAAGTTCCAGGATAGCCAGTACTACATAGTGAGACCCTGCCTTAAAGAATATAAAAATAGGGGCTGGAGAGATGGCTCAGACGTTAAGAGCACTGGCTGCTCTTCCAGAGGTCCTGAGGTCCTGAGTTCAATTCCCAGAAACCATATGGTGGCTTACAACCATCTGTGATTTGATCCGGTTCCCTCTTCTGGCATGCAGACAGAACACTGTATAAATAATAACTAAATATATTTTTTTAAAAAATCATTCATGTAAAAGAAGAATATAAAAATAGTTTTAGTAGTAGTGATTACATATGTATATATCTCTAAAAACCATATTAATTGATTTTGTTTGATTTTAAATTGTATAAACATGGTCTCTTGACATTGTATTCAGCTTGATTTCTCTTTAACATGAATGGTCCATGCAGCTATGGGTCCATCATTTTAGTGCAACATAGCCTGAGTATGTAGAACTTGCTATATTTCCATATAGCATCATTCTTACTATAAATATTTGTTTTTTTTTAATTTAGGGTTCTTTTTCTGTGTATTAGTGTCTTGCCTACATGTACGAATGTACACTGCATGTGTGCCTGGTGCCCTCGAAGGACCGAAGAGGGCATTGGATCCATGAAACTGGAATTACAGACTATTGCGAGCTACCATGAGGGTGCTGGGGCTCAAACCCAGGCCTTGTGTAAGAGCAGCGAGTGCTCTTAACTACTGAGCCATGTCTCCAGCCCCAGATATTTGGGTTTTCTTATTTGTCTTCCTGCTATAAGCATTCTGCTATGAACATTCTGGAATGTGTGTCCTCTCTGAATCACCAAGGGCTCCTGTAGGGGATTTGCCTTTGCATTTGCTTAGCATAAGGTAATGCCAAGTTGGCTTCTACGGCTGTTGTATCCATTCTCATATCCTTTAGAAGTGCGGGCAAATTCTCAAGGATGCACTACCTTTCCAATATTTGGTATTATAGAACAGGCTAGTTTTACTGATATGGTAGATATAAAATAGTATCAGTATGTAACTGACATTTCTCTGACCATTAGCTATCACCATGTAACCTGAGTGTGTGCACAGACCGTGAGATGTCTATATCTATCTCCTGGCTTGAAATTTGATTTTTGCTATTTCAACACCAAGTTAGGGGTTCATTACATAGTTTGATTATGAATCCTTTGCTTGTTATATATTGATATGAATGTTATTTGCTTGTAATATTTTTCCAGTAGCTCATATAAAATTTTATATTTTTGTCTCAACAGAGGCTCTCAGTTTTAAAGTATTTAAATGTATGTTTAATTTCTTTATGTTGATTCTTTCTGATTCCTAAGAAATCATTTCCGAGGATATAAATGTAGCCTCTAATGTTGTTTTCTAAAATTATCAAAGTCTGGCAAATCACGTTAAAAATTTTTTTACCTTTATTTATTTTCAAGCTTTTGTATATTGAGCATATTCCCCACCCTACTTCTCTGCCTTCCTCTTCCTCCCCTCGCTTCTCTCTGTCCCCTAGACAGTTATACACATAAACACACACACACACACCTAAGAACCACAAATGAAAGAAAGCAAACAATATTTAAATAAGTTAATTCTCTTAATATGGTGACACCCAGAACTAATTTTTCTAAGGACTGTGAATAAGGATCTGTTTTAATCATGTCCTTCATTGACAGGACACAATTCAATAGTCTCCTATTCAATAAATTTGCACCAAATTTACAGTGCTGGCTCTGTCCAGTATCAGTTTCCCATGCATGGTTTCTTCAGTCTCTGTGTCCCCTGTCAACCATCTCTCTCTGCCTTTGCATCTGTAATTCAAGTTGGAGAGCAAAGCCCACTCTGCGGAGCCCATCTCTCTATCTTTCTCATTGAGGATTGTCTTGGCTCTATCTAAATATTTGCTCTTCCTAATGAATTCTCAGCTGTATTGTCAATTTTTCTTGAAAATCCTTTGGTGATTTTTATCAGACCTGTATTAAATCTGTAGTTCTATATGAGAACACTGATATCACTTAAATGTTGAGACATTCTCTCTATGAACATAGTATACCCTTCGTATTTGTTTATGTCTTAAAAGATTTTCAAGAAAATGTAACTTTTTTTTAGTTTCTAAGCACATAATTCCCTGTACATAATGACCTTTTTTCTTTTTCAATTCTTATATGCTGCTGCTGAAAACAGCTTGATAGAACTTTTTGCTTGCATGCTTTGTCAGTTTGGTAATGTCTCTTCTATTCCTGCTCTGTCAAGATAATGAACTTTTTTATGAATAGGTATTTTTTTGAAACGAGGTCTCAAATATGTAGCCCTGACTTACTCAGAATGCTTTACACAGACCAGGCTGACCTTTAACACATAGATTCCCACCTGATTTTGCCTCCCTAGTGCTGTGGTTAAAGGCTTGCTATCCCATACTTGCTATCCCATACTTGCTATCCCGTACTTGCTATCCCATACTTGCTATCCCGTACTTGCTATCCCATACTTGCTATCC
>LOEQ01004258.1:47519-78401 GCA_001685075.1 Bramus lutescens
GATAGATAGATAGATAGATAGATAGATAGATAGATAGATAGATATTAAAAAATACAGGGCTCCTAAGGCTACAAGTTGGTCATATAATCCCAGTTGGCGAAGCACAGAGCTAAGAAGCCTGTATGATTTTCACAGCAAAGAACCTCAGCTGGAACTTTGATTAAAACACTCCCTTCACTAGAACCAAAAAGATATTAAATACAATTCCCTTGTATGGATGACTGGGAAGGATGCGTAGAGATCATCCAGTCCATTGCATTCATTTTTCTTAGGAGGCACAGAAATCATTGAGAAGGTTTTATGGTGTGCCCAAGACCATTGCATGGGTTAACCCCAGTTGTACAGTGAGTAGCGATACAAGAGCAACTGGATCTATACGAGCCAATTGTGGTATCTAAGACCATTGGAAAAGTGAAGTCTTAAGGCTCCTTGAGAGTGTCTGTGGTTTTAAATTATGTGCTTAACTGGAGACGTTGTGTTGAGGGTTTTGTTTTGTTTTGTTTTGTTTTGTTTTTGTACAGAGACCTCAGCTGTATACAGTTTGTTCCCCCAAGTGTGCTTGTCCTGCAGTCATGGTCAGATTTGCATATCAACCACCTGAAACTGTTGGAAGGTAGCTGAGGAGGAAGGGAAAGGTGGAACCACACCTCTACCCACATTGACTCAACACATTTTCATGATCAACAGGATTCTAAATCTATTAATACCTGAAGCCAGATACACATCACAGTGGGTAAGCCAAATAAGAATCATGCTGGTGCTTACCTACTCCCGAGAAAGAAAGCACACTGAAGTAGACAGTAAAGTCCTCATATGTTAATTAGCTCTGAATAACCAGGTTGTGAGCATATTCATAAGTACTGACTCGCTGGGTTTAGAGGAAGTTTGTCCATATCCTTAACAAATAAGACCTTATTTAGTCTCAAAGGGGCTAGTCTGCAGCTAGGGCTCCCTTCTTCTGGGTCATGGCTCTCATTGCAATAAATTACCCAGTGGTCAAGGACATCTTTCATTCCATGTGGCAAATGCACACTGAGTCCCCACCATGTGCCAGCCTCCAAAGGCATCCTGTGGCTCACAGGTTTGCGGCAGCCTTAGCTTGTTGGGATTAGGAGGGATCTGTCCATCACTGGTCTCAGTAATGTGCCTGTTAGGCACCTCTATAGTGCTTTTCGCTTCCCTTCGTGTTATTATTCTATGTTGATAAAAAATATTTCACAGAACAAGCTATGCTGGTGTGTAAGCTTTCCAACATAAGGAACTCGATGTGTTCAGTGGCTCTGTGCCGTTTTCCTTACTCATCCCTCTGTGGGAAGCTCTGCAGGTAAGGGACTCTACTGCCACCATGCCTGTGTTGTACACAGACCCCAAGACACATCCCTGCTCCCAGAAGGCAGGGATGATCAGATAACAGGCTAGAAACCCCTGGAACGTGTATGGATCAATAGTTAGTGTCTTGGTGGGTTTTTTTTTTTTGGATTTTTTTTCTCTTAGATGGTGCTGAGGATTGAATCCAGAGCCTTGTGTATGCTCTACCCCCAGCTGTTTCATTGGCCCCTGATTTTGATACGTGGAGAAACCAAGTGATAGCATGGCTGATTCTGCTGAGGAGATCAGGGCCTGCTTCCCAAAGGAGGGAGATGTCATTTGGAACATATGAAG
Source organism: Bramus lutescens (assembly GCA_001685075.1). Taxonomy (NCBI): domain Eukaryota; kingdom Metazoa; phylum Chordata; class Mammalia; order Rodentia; family Cricetidae; genus Bramus; species Bramus lutescens. The sequence continues at coordinate 49,182 of LOEQ01004258.1, forward strand.
TAAGCAGGCGTTTTTAAGTTGAGAAGGACAGATGTGGGATAGGTGAACTTTCCAGATGGGAAATAGTATGTACAAATGCAAATGTCTGCCCTAGTTCATATTTCTTACCCAAAACCCATCTGTTTCAGAATATGGCAGGAGGGTACGTGTATGGTATAAGACTTAGCACAGGTTTCACTGAAATCCTTAGCTGTGTCCGTGCAGTCACAGAGGTACTATTTGTCAAGGCTCTTATTGATAGCATGTCAACTGGTAAGCCATGTTTCACAACCAAATGGGTACAATACCAATCTTACCATAAATAAGTAGCCAAACAGCAGTCACTAAAAATCCACCTTGAAATGTTAAGCTTTTTGAAAGCACACACATCGAGTTCCTTATGTTGGAAAGGATACACACCAGCATAGCTTGTTCTGTGTCTGTAGTCGCAGGAGATTCCAAGAGCTAACTGTCATAGAGCTGACCTAAGCTACAAACTCAGCCTGGAGCCAGTGGGGGAAAATATGCTAGTTGACCAGCTTAAGTCCTGGCACAGGCCTTCAAGTGGGCAGTAGGTTCAGCCTGCTTGGATCATAAAGTGATGTGGGAATTGTATTTCCAGGAAAAGTGATGCTTAGTAAGCAAAAAACTCACAAATGTCTGGGTCAGGGGAGATGACCCAGAGATTTAGATCAGGGACTGCTCTTGCAGAGGACCCAAGTTTACTTCCTAGCACCCACATTGGGCAGGTAACAGCTATGCCCAATTCCAGCTCCAGGGACTCAGACATTCTCCTAAGCTGTGAGGACACCTTTACTCACGTGCATACGCACAGGCACACAAGCATATACATGTAATTAAAATTAATAAAAGTATCTTCTTACAAATTATAGATATCTGCTACATGGGTATCAAAGATGTAACCACATAATACATACCTGATTACCATGCAGTCTTAGGAGCAGAACACGTTTTGGACTCCACTTTAGCTTAACACACCAGAGACGAGTCTATTTCACATAAGCCCCTGCTCAACTCCCTGATGGCTGGCAATTAGAACTTGGCCAAGTCCATAACAAGGACTCTGCACAGCCCAGAAATCAGATGGCTTAGAAATGCAAGAGACAGCAGCAGGCGGAGTGTCACAGACCTGGGGCTGGGGCTGGGAAGACTTGCTGGAGTGACAGCAGAGACCAGCTATCTCTCATTTCTGCTCACCAGACTCTGTTGTAAGTTTGATTACAAACAAACACTGCAATGAATCTTCAAGGAATAGCAGACAGATTTTTCCTGGGCCTTGAATGAACCTCTGAGACCATAGGACGATAAATTACATGGGAGTGGTGACAAGGGGGAAAACATTCTCTAATTTATTGGCGAGGGAAGAAAACCAAAGGAGCCATTAGGGTTGGGAGGGCTAGGCTAGGCTGGCTTCAGAGGTACTCAGCACAGAAGTGTGACAATGACAGACAGAAATGATCTCTTTATGGCCACATAAAGAACTTGTTTCTCTGCTTTCTCAGCAGGCCCTAAAACTGAAAGAGACCCCAAAACCCAAAACAATAGAACTCTAGGTGTGTCTGGCCCGTCACCACCTCAGTTTTCATCACAGGAAATCTGGGGTCCAAAGAGGAGAATCATTCAGTCATAACAGCTTTTAGTAGCAAACAAACCATTTCACTTGGTTTTATTTTAGAATTCTTCTCTTTCTTTCCTTTTTTCCCCCTGAAATTCAATAGTGAACTCCAGTACCCCACGGCATGGTTATTCTGTAAGAGTGTATAACCTGGATGTTGTACATGTTTCCTCTTTACAGGGATTTAATCAAATCAAAATGCCAAGTAGGTTTGAAATAGCCAGGAGTAAAAGTGCTTACTTTTAAAGTATTGGCATGACTTGTGGCCCAAGATAGTACCCTTCTAGGGTTTACGGGATATCTCCTTCGTGGTCAGGGGCTAGACATCCTCCTGTAATCTCCGTAGTCCTCTGTGACAGAGATTAATATCACCCTTTAGGGTTAGAAAATCAATGCGCTGAAAATGGCTTTTCAAAGGGCGGGGTTAGGATTCTTTCTTGTTCCTCATACACTCTGTCTAACAGCGTCCTACTCCAAGAGCTCCTATTGGAGATGCTGCTCTTGGGATATTCTGCCCCATCCTTTCTTGTCCTCTAAGCAGATGGTGTCACTTGTGCGTTTCCACGAGCCTCCAAAGGCCCTGCTATTTCCTGTCCATTTACAAATTGCCCTCACGCCTCCAGGCCCCCACAGTGACTGCTCTGTCCCTCCCAAACCACTCCTTGTCCTGGGAGATGTGATAATCACTCCAGACATTGTTTTATTCTCTTCTCTGGGGCCACCTTGTAGCTGCCCACCCTGCAAGCTAGAGCAGAATGAGCTGGGATTCTGAAAGCACACTAGGAAAGAAACTTGTGGTTGTTATTTTTTTTTCCTCCCCAAACACTTGAACTCATGTAGATGCAGCGTATTGTACATGAAAGGTTTTCAGAGCCAGTGGGACCGATGGACCTCCAGTCCTCTCTTGTTAGAGGCTAATGAAGTGGGCCAGTATGTAGCTTAGTTGGTGGCATTTACACCTAGCATTCACGGAGTCCTGGGTTTAATCCCTGGCATCATATACAGCCAGGTGTGATATCACACACCTGCACTCAGCACTTGAAGAGGTAGAGGCAGGAAGAGTTCAGGATTAATTAATCCCCTGCTGTTACAAAATAAGAGGCTCTGGCATTGCCTGAGTGGTACTCTAAGAGGTCCCCCAGGGCCAGACTGGACCCCAGGATTCTTAGTTTGGGTGAGTTGGAAATCAGAACCCTTGCAAAAGACTAAAGCAAAAAAATAAACAAAAACAAGTACCAGCAGAGGTGGCCTCCAGAACTTTCCATAGCTGTATCTCATGTGCCCCCCTCAGCTAACATTTGAAATATTTCCATCTGTCCATGAGTTTTATCAATTATTTTTTTACTGCTTATCTGTATGGTGTGTGGTAATTTTCTTTAATGAAAATGCATTACTTTCATATGGGGAGAAAATGTAAATTATTTCATGCCATCTGACTACTTTTTATCACAGTGCCTCCTCCTCCTAAAAGTAGATGGGAGGCTAGAAGCGTCCAGGATAAAATGTGACCTGACACTGAAAAATTCAGAATGCTGGTTGTTTTCTTCACTGGTCAAAAGCTCTGAAGGAATGTAGATCCCGTCCTCCGGTGCTCACAGATGTGAGGCAGACCCACACCAAGGCTTTCTTTGCCATTTGATTTTGTATTTCAAGAAAAACATCACACATGTGAGAGTTAAGAGGAGAAAAGAATTAGGAAGGGAAGGGGGAACTTTAAAAAAGGTAAATTATCCCCTTGTCTGTTTACATTTGTTGTGTGTTTGGGAGTGCACGTGTGCGTGCCATGACACATGTGTGCGGGTCAGAGGACAAATTGCAGGAGTCAGTTCTCGTCTTCTACATGTGGGACCCGGGGATCAAACTCAGGTCACGGTGCTTTGAAGCTAGTGTCTTTAACCTGCTGTACCATCTTGCCAGCCCTTGTTTCTTTCCTGTCTCCATTATCAACAGTGGTGACTGATCATCTCTGAAAAGTTATTTGTTTATGAGACTTCATTCTAAAAATGGTTTGAGGCAAACTTTTTTAATTAAGTGAACATAGCATGGAAGTCAGCAATAAGGAAGGTAAAATTCAGGAAAGGAGAAACTTGGGTAGAACAGAAGTAAGACACAATTAATACTCATGTCAAAAACCCATGCCACTGGGTAAGTGCTGGAGATAGATGGGGGATTTTGCTCTGAGTTTCCTAGTAGTGAAAACCAAGAAACCAATATATTCAAATATGCAACTTGTAGGGTAGAAAAAAATAAAGCTCATTCATTTGAGGAAAGCTTCTGAGCTAAGCAGGCTGAAGGGCAGACACATGGGCTTGAAGCCCAATTCACTATTTGTCTCGGGGAGTCAGAGCTATTGTTGAGAACTCAAGCCATAGAACTTAACATCAACCGAGCACTTCTTACGTGTCATGATCTTCACCAACATAATCACAGCACAAGCATGCTATGCATCAGCTACTTCTATCTGGAAAGCAGAGTTGATAGAAGATGCGTGTTCTTACTTAAGTGGTTCTGTGGCAGTATCCATACAGCAACAGACCAAGAATCCAAAAGCCCAAGACTGGAACCAAGGGCTGGGTATAAGAACCTTGAAAGATTCACCCCTGGTGACCGCCTTCTGCCCACTAGGCCCCACCTCCTAAGGATTGCACATCCTCCCAAATAGCACCGTCAGCTAGCTAGGGAACAGGCACTCCAAATACAAACCTGTGGGAATATTTTAAATTGAACTCATGACATATGAGGGGAGTGAGATTGCACACCTTGCCAATGGTGACCTGGACTATGAAGCCAGAACTTTCGGATAGCCTTCCACCATGTCATTTAAGGGATGTATTCGTGACTTTTCTCATTGATGTGACCAAGTTGCTGAAAAAAATGGCTCATGGTGGGAGGGCTTATTTGGCTCACAGTTTGGGGGCGACAGTCCACCATAGCTGGGAAGTGGTGATGCAAGATCCAGTCAGGAAGCAGAGAGAGACAAATGCTGGAACTCGGCTTGTTTTCTCCCTTTTATTCCTCCTAGAACCCCGCCAATGCACTGGCAACACCCACAATTAGCATGGATCTCCCCACCTCAATTAACTCAATATAGAAAGTCCCTCACAGACACAGGTGTCTCCCAGGGGACTCTAGATCTAGTCAAGACGACATTCGATAGTAGCCATGACAAAGAGCAAGCCCCCTGTGCTAGAAATAGGAACATGTGGCTTTGGGAGTCCAATCCTAGATCTATCATTAACTGGCTGTGGAGGGATGGGCAAGTCCCTTTTCTTCTCAGAGCTGCCCCCTCTTCAGCTGTTAAGTGAGAATGTTTATAGCTTACCTAAGAAGATTCATCCAGCTGCCACAGCCTAGTGTCTCGGTGGCTCCAGGAGGTTTCCCAGGCTACACTCCAGGGTGTTCTGAGTTATTTTCACATTAGCAATTATTCCGCAGTAGGACTCAGTGTGACTGGGTCACTCAGCCATCTCTATCACCTCAGCCTGCTTGGGGCCAAGGCAGCTGAGTCGTACAGGCTGAGAGAAGCCAGAACTCCCTGTGAGTCCAGGTGCTGCACAGAGTGTTTCCACAGCACCCACAGGACATATTTTGCTGCCACTTGATGGATGCTTCATCTTGCATGGATTATTCGAGCAAGATTCAAAGTGGAGAGCTCCAGCACTAGAATCAGACCTGGTGCAGAACTCAACAAAAAAACAAACAAAAGCTCCAAGCCCAGGGACCCATGCACACAGCTTGCTTTCTCCACTATGCCTCTGTGGAAGGGCTTCCCTGGGGGGAACAGGGGTGCAGAACGCTGTGTGCTGGTTTCCTGTGCCTAAATAAGCAAACCCCATCCTAGGCTTAAGGCTCCAGGTTTGTTTCTGGCACCCCTTGTGCTTTAAAGTTTCTGTATTGAATAAAACAGAAATGTTTAACAAATCCCAAGAAATTCCTTATTTAATGGAAAAAAAGATCCCAGGCTTGTATTTCAAAATGTGATTTCCATGTTCCCATTGCAGTGAGGAAAGGTCACCTCACCAAATCCTCAGCTGTCTGGTAGGTTTGGTTTGGTTTTCATTTTAAGCCTGTATTTATCCCCTAGAAGACATTTTGAGTACTTATGGTGAACAGGATCTTCCCATAGCCCTGCAGGAGAAATGGAGATAAATATCTTTGCAAACATTGCAGAAGAAACTGTAGACGTTTCCACGATGGACTACAGGCGCTCTTCCGTATGTGCTGGTCTTTCCATACTGTATAATGCTGCACTTGTGTGTGAATGTGTGTGTGTGTCTTTCTATACTACACAGTATTGCACTTGTGTGTATATATGTGTCTTTCTATATAATAATTGCATTCATGTGTGTGTTCCTATATTGTATAATATTGCATTTGTGTGTGTGTTTCTATACTGTATAATAATCGCATTTGTGTATATGTTCCTATAATATTACACTTGTGTGTGTATGTGTATGTCTTTCTAAAATATACAATATTGCACTCATGTGTCTAGGTGTGTATTCATGTTCTTTTATCTCCATGTGCTTAGACATGAAGGGGGGTTCTGTGTGAACACACATGAATGATGGTCAGAGCTCAATATTGTGTCTTCCTTTATCAACTCTCCACTCTATTTTTGAGACCTCCTCTTTCACTGAACCTGGAATTCACTGATTGAGCTAGAATGACTGCTCAGGAGACCCAGGATCCTCCTGTCTCTGCCTCAGCTCAGGGATTATAGATGTATGCCCCTGAGCCTGGCCTTTTTATAACATGGGTGCTGGGGATCTGAACTCAGGTCCTCATGCTTGTTCAGCAAGCACTTTACCAACTGAGCCATCTCCCAGTCCTACAATATTATGCTTTTACAAGGCCGTCTGTCCGTCTTGATGATGGCAGTACAGCCAGCTGCCTGGGTGACCATAGCAATTCATCTCATTAGCTAGCATGACATCTAGGAACAACCTTGGTGGTGTCTCTCAATTGCTTTCCTCAGCAACTTAGCAGAGTAGACTTTTTTTTTAGACCATCTTGTCAGTCTCACTTGCTCTTCCTTTTGACTTTTATTATAACTGTAACTTATAGTAATTGTTGAGAAAAAGAGACAGAGAAACAGAAAGGAACAGACCCTATGTGGAGGAATTTAGAATATTATAATGAAGTCAAACAAAGTCCCACTTCAATAAGCTTACTGATATTAGTATTTTTACTTTTTTTATTTTATGTGTATGGCTGGTTTTGGTACCCATGGAAGCCAGAGGGGGCATCAGTTGCTGGAACTGGAATCACAAACGGTTGTAAGCCACCATGTAGGTGCTAGGAATTGAACCAGGGCCCTCTGTAAGAACAGTCGCTGCTCATAAGTGCTGAGCTGAGCTATCCCTCCTGCTCCTGCTATTAGCATTTTGGATTTGTAAAAATATGTTGTCAGGGCCAGAAGGAAGGCTCAGGCAGTAAGGTACTTACCAAGCCTGATGGCCTGAGTTTATTCCCCAGAACTCACAAGGTGGGAGGGAGAACCAAGTCCTGTGAGTGTCCTTTGACCTTCGCACATGTTCCTTATCGCGTGTCCTCCCCTCCCAAATAAACAAACAAACAGATCAATTAATCAATCAATAAATAAGAAATACGTCTGTTAAAACCAGCATGACTGTTTGTGCCCCTGTAATCTGACCACTGGGAGTCTTGGAGGCACATCACTGGGACATGTTGGCATCCAACCTACCTCAGCAACTCAATGAGAGACTCAATGTGGGCCTGACACTGGCAGCCTTGCATGCAGAGGCACAAACCCTGCCATGCAGACCATACACATACACAGATAATAACCTAAACATGTCTGCTTGTCCGTGGTGATTTATACTCAATACTTGCCAATTATGTGAATTTGCATTTGAAAGATAATAGCTATATGATACTGGGAACAATTATCCCAAGTCACTAAACTGTCAAGAGCTGTGTACTAGTCAGATGAGTGAGGTAGACCATTATTTTATTTTTATTTTTTTTAAGATTTATTTATTTAATATGTATGCAACATTCCTTCCATGTATGCTTGCATGCCAGAAGAGGACACAAGATCTTATTATAAATGGCTGTGAGCCACCATGTGGTTGCTGGGAATTGAACTCAGGACCTCTGGAAGAGCAGTCAGTGCTCTTAACCTCTGAGCCATCTCTCCAGCCCCCCTAGGCCATTATTTTAACCCCTTTCTGTGCGCTAAGTTTCCACCTTTTTACTTCAGACCCACCTTCAAGTCAGCCACTGCTGCATGCTGGCCACACACAGAATATACAGTGCACGCTGTGCACTAAGATGGCTCTAAGCATGGGGAAATGGAAATACTGGCTTACCTTTGGGGAGAGTGATGGGGGCCCTGGTACTAAGAATGTGTCATGCCTGTAAACAATTCTGAACTCAGGAGGCCACCTCAGTGTCACAGGATAACCTAAGAGGTACTGTTTGGAAATTACATCAAAGGGGAGAGAGGTACCTAAGAAAGACTGTGTGTGTGTGTGTCTGTGTGTGTCTGTGTGTGTCTGTGTGTCTGTGTCTGTGTGTCTGTGTGTGTGTCTGTGTGTGTCTGTGTGTGTAGATAACACGTGTGAAGGATGTGTATATATGTAAGTAAATATACGCATGTATGAGTATGTAGAGACCACGAGGCAATCCTTAGATGCGATCCACCTTTGTTTGTAAAACAGGATCCCTTGCCTGATTGGAACTCACAGGTAGACTAAGTTAGCCAGCCCGTGAGCCCCAAGCATCCTCCTCTCTCCATCTCCCCAGCATTGGCATTGCAAATACACCCAGCTTTTTTTATATGGGTTCTGGGAAATCAAACTGAGGCCCTCATGCTTGCAAGACAAGCACTTCATCAACTAAATCAGATCCATCACCTCACTCTAGTTATTTAAAGATAAAATGAAGTGGGTGGAGAAGGGAGCGGCTGCCGAAGGAAAGACTAACAGCNGCTGCTGAAGGAAAGACTAACAGCCCTGACAAGGGGAACCCAGATGGACTGGGTGTGTACCAGGGTGCCTGTGAAGATAGGACTTGGGCGCCACTGGGAATTTTGCTGAAGACAGACACGAAGAGGCCTTCGATGCTACACTGAAGAGAGCAGCTTCATCTCAAGGACATGGTACAGTCGTACCGTACCGTGTGGAGCTGCCAGTGGAGGCCTGACCTGGAACTAGAACCTAAGTTCACCGTAGCGTCTATGAGCAGCAATGGGTAGCAAGAATGGGAGAATAGAGTTTCTGGAGACGATAGGCAGGTGAGGAGTCTGAGTCTTGTGAGCACAGAAATTGTAACTTCCATTGGCTACGAACTCGTAGCCTTGCCCAGTCCTGATACACACCAGATGCTCAATATTTGCTACACGTTAAAGAAGCTGTTGTGGGAATCCAGGCTGAAAATGCCAGGGACAGTGCAATGAGAGCAGAAGACAGAGACCCAGCAAGAGGACATTTAGGAAGGGCGCGGATGAGACTAGCTGGTTTTAAAAGCCAGCTTCCCAGCATGCTCTACTTTTATTCTTTTTCTTAAACCAAGAACAAAAACTAAAGTGTGCTTTTGAGAAGGAATTCGACTGTAGGAGCGGACTGGCCAATGGAATGTTTCTAGACCCTTCTAAACTTTAATCTCTGCTTTGTGAATTGCATAGTTTGGTTCTAGTCAATGGGTCCCTTCTTCCCTCAAATGCCACCTGTGAAATAAGTTAAACACCATACTGTTTTAATGTAAAAATATTTCCTGAAACCCACTGTATAAATTAATGAGTCTCTAGGGAATTGGATAATCTAATTTCCCTTCTACAATATGTTCATTCACGTGAGTGCCATTGCCGTGGGGGTCGGTTATGAATCAACTGTTTCTGAAGGATTATGGCCCATAATAAATGTCAGTATGAGGCCTGATTGATCTCTTGTGGTCTCACGAGTTGTGACTTCATTTAGAAACTTAATACTAATTGTGTGGCTTTGATTACCTTTGATTTTCACTGTGTCCCCAGATCCTACTAGAAGCCTGGAACGAGCAAGGTGCCTAATAAATGCCTGCTCCGTGAAGGACTTTCCATGCTTTGAAAATGCTCCTCTGAGGACTCTTAGGAAACAGAGAGAATCTCTGTGGGTCAGGCAAGCACAGATTTACTGGAAATTTGCAAAAACCTTCGCTCCCTTCTACCGCCAGGGTGCATAATAGGCCATCAGTGAGCACCCACTGTGCTGAGCAGCCCTGCTGTCACCCTGGCCAACAGTAAGTGCAGTTCAAGCCTGAGCCAGGGCAGCAGTGCCTCCTTTATCAGCTGAGTCGTCTTCCCTCCCCACTGGTGGGCTTTCAGGTTGCTTGCTGGGAAACTTCAGATTCTGGTTCACGGTCAGCAAGTAGGAAGATTTGGGATGGGTAGCTTGTACTGGTTTTAGCCTCTTGCTGATTTCAATGGCTCTCCCGCCTATTTCCTTTAAATCTTCTATCAAACTGTATACTTTTGTCAACTGTCTCAAATCTATTCTTAAAAACATTCTTGTTAATTCTTTGAGAATTTGAGTTTGATTATATTGACAACCTCACCGTGCCTCCCAGTTCCACCCTCACTGACCATGCCACCTGACTTGATGCATGCCCCTCCTCCCCCGGCCCCTCACCTCTCTCTCAACCTATTCAGTCTGATTTGTGTTTCTCAAATACTCTTGGGTGTGGGGCTGGCCCTGAAGCTTGGTCAACCGACCACCGGGCACACCCTTAAAGAAAACCGACTCTCCTTCTCCTGGCAGCTATCAAATGTCAATAGCTGGGACTTCCTGCCTGCCTCCCCTCTCCCTGCTGAGATTTTGTCTAGCTTGAGCTCGCCCAGGTCTTCTGCTTGCTGTCATAACTGCTGTAAGTTCCTATGTGTTCTGGTGTGCCCCGAGTAGACACCAGCATCTCTGGCTCTTTCCATCTTTCCTCCTTGTTTTCCACAAAGATCCCCAAGCCTTGGAAGGAGGAGTGTGGTACAGATGTCTTATTTCAGACCGAACAGTCTGCGGTCTCTTATTTCTTACATGTGGAGCAGTTCTGGGTCTTTGTGTTAACCTTTGTAGGAAAAGAATTATCACGTAATACAATGAGCAAGGAAAATGAAAGCCTCCATAGATCCAGAAATGTTCTGAGAACCAAGATGGGTTGCTTATTTTGTTTTTTTTTTTTAAATAGGCTATATTGACAGTCCTGCATAGATGCTCTGCACACCTAAATCGCCCTTGTTCTAGAAAGATTTGTATTTTGAAATTGTCTATGGAAGCCTAGAGTTACCCTCGTCACCACCAGATGACACTGTCTTGGTTTCGTCTTTAAAATGGATCTGATTACATGGGTTCGTTCCAGAGGGCTGTGGGAATTTTAAGATTTTATTTTTACAATTACACATATGAGTGTTTTGCCTGTGTGTGTGTGTGTGTGTGTGTGTGTGTGTGTGTGTGGTGCTCTCAAAGGCCAGAGGAGGGTGTCAGTTACTCTGGAGTTATTAAAGGTTGTGAGCTGCCCCGTGGATGCCAGGAACAGACTCTGGTCCTCTTCAAGAACAGCAAGTGCTCTTAAGCACCATGCCGTGTCTTCAGCCCCCTGTGGAAAATTTATGCATGGCCCCTCTTCAATGTAAGACATATATCTCCTTTACATGGATTGTATGTACAAGCATTTGACAAAGCCATGAAGAAAGACAGGAAGCAGTTACTGTATAGGACCAGCCTTGCCTGCAAGGTCCTTACAGTGTAAGTCAGAGGCCCTGGACCCGGCCCTGAGCAAGGGTCATAATGAAGACTGTTGTGGTCTCACCAGACCATACACAGTTACCTCTTACTCTGTGTTTGTACCCTTTCTATTATTTTTGTGGTGGTGTTAGAATTATGTGATGTATGAAATTGTAGTAAACATTAGATAGTAATTATTTCTTTTACATTTCTTAGTGCAGGACATGGTGGCACAGCAGGCAGAGGCAGTTAGATCTCTGTGAGTTCAAGCCAGCCAGCCTGGTCTACATAGCACCTTCCTGGCTAGCCAAGGAACGTCTTTAAAAAGGAATCCATCTTACCCAACAATAAAGGGTAGGCAAATTGACAAAGACATCCGCCTCTGTCGTTCCCAGGTTCTCTTATGCTGAACATGACGGCTGGGCTTGCCAGCCTCTGTGGAAGGTGGTAAATGACTATTTCCCCTTCCTGGAGGTGGAATGAATGTGTTGTGGGAAGTTTTCAAAATGAAAAAGGGCTTTGTAAACTATGATGCATGAGACACTACATCTCTTTAGTATTGTGTCATTAACTAAATTTCTCTCTCTCTCTCTCTCTCTCTCTCTTCCTTGTGGGGTCCCATAGTTCACAGGTTAAGTTGAAGCTTTAATCCCTTTAGACTTTCTTGGTTTTTGTTTTTGGATTTTTTTGTTTCTCTATTTTCTAAATTTTTTCTTAGTCATTCTTGGCTTTTAAATTTTTGTTTCTATAAATGATCATTACAAATGACCAGGCTTATAGTTCCCTGGTTTACCTGCCCCATTTACTATTATTGAAATTCATTGTTTTTTTTAAGTTCAATAACTGAATTTTTCAACTCTGTGATATTTTCTCCTGTGGCCTCTGTTTCTAAACTTGGCATTTTTCACGTATTATTTTCCTGATGTAATCTAGCTGTCAGTCTATGCTCTTTCAAAAGTTCACGAGTCAGGTGTCTCCATTAGGGTTTCTACTGCTGTGGCAGAACACCATGACCAAAAGCATCTTGGGAAAGAAAGGGTTTATTTCATCTTAGTGCATAGTCCATCATCCAGGGAAGTCAGGGCAGGAACTCAAGGCAGGAACCTTGGAGGCAGGGGCTGATGCAGAGCCGTGAAGGAACGCTACTTACAGGTTTGTTCCCCAACGCTTGCTCATCCCTGCTTTTCTATAGCACCCAGGACTACCTGCCCAGGGATGGTGCCCCCCACATCAATCACTAAGAAAATGCACCGTTGCCTTGCCTATAGGTCAGCATGGGGGTGGCATTTTTTCAGTTGAGGTTCTATCTTCCCAGATGACTCTAGCTTGTGTCAAGATGACATAAAAGTGACACATAGGTTACTGGTGCCTCATTAGTTTCTTTTGATGGTGTCATGGAGAGAGCTGCAGCTCAGTCCATAGGAAGACTATGCTGCCCAGCTGGGACCATGGGACCATGGGACCATGGGATCTTCTCAAAGCATCCTTTTTGGAACTAAGCTCCATCAGGATTTCACAACCTTCTCCTTGGGTACCAAAGCTTCTAGGAAGTTACTGTTGTTGTTACTGTTGTTGTTGTTTGCCTTCCCCATTTTCAGGGATGGCAAAATGGTTCAGCAGGTAAAGATCCTTTTTGCTAGGCCTGAGAGTCTGAGTTAGATTCCCCAAGACCTACATGGTAGGAGGAGAGCTCCAACTCCTGAGTTGCCCTTTGACCATACATGTACCATAAGACATACACAGCACACAAGAATTAAACAATATGCTTTAAAACTTTTAAACCATATTTTTATTTTCATAAATGAGAAAATAGGAGCTCCGAGTGGCAAAAAAGATAAACCAGAGAACAAACACAGTAGCTGGGTTGTAGGACTTTCAGCTCAAGAATGTTACCTCGTGGCTCTAAGGCAGGAACTTTCCCTCACTTGAGAACTGAGTATGATGGCTCACACCTTTAAGCCCAGCACTTGGAAGGCAGAGGCAGGGAGATCTCTATGAATCTGAGGCCAGCCTGGTCTACAGAAATAGTCCCAGGGCAGCCAGGGCTACACTGAGACTTCCTGTCCTTAACACTCCCCACACACACAAAAAAAATCATATCAGTTGGAGCTGGAGAGATGGCTGAGTGGCCAAGAGCAGTTGCTGCTCCTGCAGGGGACTCATTAAATTCATAGCCCTCACCTGGGGGTTCACAACCATTATTCCTTCACTTCCAAGGGATCTGGTGCCCTCTTCTGACCTCTGAGGGCACTGCATTCATGTGGTCATAGACATAACATGCAGGCAAACACTCAAACACAGAAAATGAAATAAAAAAGAAAAATGTTAAGAGTCGTAGTAAACATTTTTAAAAGAATCTTGTCACTGGGAAAAGTAGGACAGCATTGACAGTCAGAAAGAAATAGGCTAGAAATGCTTTTAACTGGAACTGAAGGGCAGCATGGGGCTGGGGTAGGATGGCTACACTTGGGAAATGGGTACCAAGTATCTATAAAGGGAGAGAAAAGAACTGGAAGGTAGAGAACTCTGCTTGAGAAATGGGAAGGACAAACAACGGGTGTTGTGGGGGTAAGGGGTGACCTGCTAATTGGTGAGTGTTGACAATGTGTTCAGGGAGGTGGCTGAGTCATGGGGAGCCTAGTGAGAGAGGTCCTTCTGGGACTTTGCTGGAAGACTATATGTGTTATGGACCTGGGTTTTGTCTGTCAGTTGCAGAGTGATTTCAAGTAGCATTCTGTCATAGGCATGCTGGGCTTTACCCAGCACAGACCTCTATCCTTCCTGTAATTGCAGGTCTTGGTAGATACCTGAGGCTTGTTAATGCATCACAAAATGAGTTCAGTGGGCTTTTACTGACATTTAAAATATAAAATAAAATGGGATCGGGTGAATTAAAGGACACGGGACACAGTAAAAGCAATATCTTATTTCTTAAAACAGCTCCAGGTTGTACGTGTGTGCTTACATATTTTGTTTTGTGTGGAGTAGACCACGGGAGTTAGTCAAAGATGTTGGGAAAATACACGCTGTCCAAAGGAAGTCTAGCATATCTGTATACAGAGACAAGTTCAGTAATGTGGCTTAGCAGTGCTGTTGATAATCACTGGTAACTCAAAACACACTTCTCAGTGTCCTTCCTCAAGAGAACAGATAAATAAGTTGTAAGTTATGCGTGTAATGAAGTTCAGAGTCACATTAAAAAACACAGACAAAACTAGATCCATATGTAGCAACAGGGACCAAAAAAAAAAAAACCCCGGAAGATCAATTTTAAAAATTGTTTCTGACTTATACATTTACTATTGTATGATTTGTGTATACTTTTAAAAGTTGAAGCAACAGAGGGACCCTGTCCCAAAAAAAAACGAAAAAAAGAAAGAAAAAGAAGTTGAAACAATACAAAATTATATATAGCTATATGTATACTAGTGGAGACATGACTGTTTGAAAATGATAATATCACATTTAGGACAGTGGTCCTGTCAGATGAGGGGAGAGAGGGATGGGGTTAGGAGCAAGGATTCAGCCCTAGCTCTTCAGTCATCAGAAATCTGGTAACCAGAACACAAATGTCTGTGGTTATGTAGAACAGAGCCGGGCAGTGGTGGTGCACACCTTTAATGCCAGTACTCAGAAGGCAGAGATAAGTGGATCTCTATGAGTTGGAGGCTAGCCTGATCTGCAGAGTGAATTCCAGTACAGCCAGGGCAACAGATAGAAGCCCTGTCTCAAGAAAACAAACAAAAGAATCACAGGGTTGTTTGTGGGCCAGCATGCTCTTGGTGTGGAGACTTACAGTAGTGTGGCCTTGAGGGGTTAAGAAGAGTCCATTCCCATATACAAGTGTTCATGAAGCCTGTAAGGATGCTGCTGTGCAGTATGGAAGAGCTTTTCGAGATAGGAACATCCTTGCTCCATGTGCCTTCTCACTGCATTTGCTTCTTATTAACCCCAGAAAGCCAGTCATCACATCGGACACCCAGCAAATACAGCTGTGGGCCAGCACACTGTCAGTCTCGGTGTTTTGGAGGTGAAGACAAGCAGGTCCCTGGGGCTTCCCGGCTAGCCGCCCTGTCCTACTTGATGAGTTCCAGGCCAGTGAGAGACTTTGTCTAAAACCAAAAACAACTAAAATCATGTGGCCAGCATCTGCAGAATGCCACCTGAGGTCCTTTGGCACTGCACACACCTGGTGGGCTCATGTGGCCAGAGTTTCAGGGGACGTCCAGCGGCTTTTTGGGCGCATGAATCCCAGGACGACCTAACGCGAGAATGTTTGCAACCAGTCTGCAGACAAGTGTAGATTTTAGACTAAGGGCAGACACTTTTCTTAGGGGAGATAACCAAGATATCATCTATTTCTAATCAATAAAAAAGTAGGTGTTTAACAAGGAATCAAGAAAGTAAATGTTGTTTGACCATATAAATAATAAAAGAAAAAAACTGTAGGCCTAATATCTGACAGGAACTGTAAGTTATAAGGAGCATTATCTCAGGCTGTTGTTTCGTTTACCAGACTCTCCCAGGAGGCAGGTGTTGATGAAGAAAAGGGAGCTAAGACATTTCCTTGTGTGTCCAAGGTCACTGCTGCTAACTGTGTGTATTAGCCAGGATTGGAACTGGGGTTTTACTCCAGTGTTTTCTCTGTATCACTCAGTAATAGGATGGAAAGAGGAAAGAATGTGCTTTAGAAGCCAGTGTGGGATTGCCATGAGGCAAGCAAGCTCTTGGGAACCTCAGACACTAGCAAACCACCTTTTGATCTTTCCCAAAGGAAGTCATTTAAGGTTCTTGAGCAGACAGTTATTGAGAGGACTGCCCTGGCCTTGAAGTTCCCACACAATAGTCAGGTACCTGACAGAGAGACAGCTACAGGACAGAGTGATGCATGGAAGGAGGATGGCAGAAGCTTCCTGACACTCTTGGAACCATCCAGGCATGTTTTTGGTCACTTATGCTGCTAGCCCAAAGCTCAGCAGTCACCTCGCTGTGGAGGTGTGCCTGACTTCATAGGTTATCATTCATAACAGATGTTCCCATGGAAACCGTATCCTCCTTGACAGTTTTTCATCGGCAGAGCAATGACGGAATCCACTGTGGGCCAGCATGGCTTTCCTGGGTGTGTCTGGGTATCCAAACACTGCCTGAGGGAAGTGTCTGTAGTTTAGCTCCCATGTAGAGAGTTGGGACCTAACTCATCTGCAAGAATGACTAGAAGAAGACTGAGCACTGGGGTATTGGGAATACTGACTGAGAAGAAAGAGAACTTGCATTTAGACAATTGCCACCAAGATGAGTTCCAGCATAGCTCTAGGATGCCAGTGGGAACATCCTCATTTTAGTCTGATGTGGTATGTTACAGCATGAAGGAAAACAGCATGCTGTGTTCGTCTGAAGGAATTCATAGTTGAGAGAGAGAGAGAATGATGGACCCAGAGTTTGTTTTAAGCACTAAGGATCTTCAGAGAGCCTGGAACGGAAGTGAGTGAGTAGCCCAGTCTTTCTTAGGAGAAGTGGCGATGACTTTTTAGGAGGTGGCATCTTAGCTGGGTATTGACAGAGGAGCAAGGATTCACAGTTGTGTCAAGAACTAGGAGATCCCAGAGCTAGGAACTGAGTAGGCGAGTGTGGAGAAATGGAAGTTCAGTGTAGAAGACAAAGATAAACCAAGTTTGAAAGCCAGGTGGTGTTTTTCCTAAGCTAAATGCACGGGCTTCCCTCTTTAACCACGCTGTGATTAAATTGTGTACAGGTAGAGGATAGTGTGGGAAAGTCATTTGGGGCAGAAAGGTCCAGATAGCAGTCCATGGATTCTAACAATATTTAAACAAGAAACAGAACTAGAGCTTTGGCAGTGCGAAGATCCCCAAACTGCGTGTGTTGGTATGTACATCTGGAGGAAGAAGATGCATCCTTTCCTAATTTTTGTATTTCATCACTAACTGCATATAACTTTCGGTGCAGAAGAGTCTTCCTTGTATTACTAGAAGGTCCCATTGCTCTAGATTCCGTAAATTCAATGCTCTACAGTTAGAAGTGTCCTCTTATGTCATTCTGTAGATGAGGAGACAGAAGCCAAAGAACATACAGAATTTAGCCAAGTCTGCATAAGTTACCATGAAGAGTCTGAGTCATTTTGCATGGCAGGACACATGGCTTTGGCTGAGGTAGAAGGCACAGCTTTTCCATCCGATCCATCAAGCATGTCCAACCTCCTCACTGTTATTTTCATTCCAGCCAAACTCTGCTTGTCTTGTGTTCTTTGAAATCACAACCAGAATGTCCTTGAGGTCTCCTTTCCTGAGCTCGTGTTCTGTATGACCATTCCTTTGTGAAAGCCACATCTGTGGCACATCACCATGTCTGCGGCGATGAGTGAGATGGGTGCTACTTCTGTTTTGCTGACTGGTTTGAGGGGAGAGTAGCCTTCCACAAACAATACCACACTGTGCCACCCTGCTGTGGGCGGGTGTGTACTCAACACCGCGACATCACTGGGCCATCTCTCCGCGTCCCCTGAGGACAAACAACATGATCATTATCCAAAAGCTCGTTTCTTATGACTGTCTTACCCCACATTCCAGAAATGGCCATCTATTTCTCTAATACAGTAAATCTAATGTCTATCTTCTAGACGGCATGGTGGGAACATTGGCTAAGAGCTCTGTGCTGAGGAAAGTGTGAGTCGTTGAGATTGTCTGTCATGTCAAACTAAGGCTGGCTCCGTGGGAACCGCGAAGATATTTAACTGTGTCTGCTTCCTCCAGATTGATTCAGTTTGGGCAATTCTTTGAAGGCTTGAGTCCCCTGGTGTTGAGTTCTAGGCTGATGGGTGTTTGGATGAAGTGCTTCAGACTCAGTTTGGCCAAGCTGTCAGCGATGAAACCATTTTCTGTTTGTTTCCCCTGCTGCCTGGTGGAGTTGGAATTCTGCAGGTTTCCTCTGGGAGGGTGTGCATTGCTGTGTTGAGGGTCAGGAAGAACCCCCACAAGAACAAAAAGAGGTACCCGTCCTGTCTCTGCCTTGTTGGCCCCTGGGGTGACCCTGGCCCTCCAGCTTTGGAATGCTGTTGTTTAGAAGCTACAGCCAGGGTTTGGGGGTGGGGACCAAGGAAAGAAGCCAAGGAACATTGGAGCCACAGTTTTAGGGAACGGGGCTGGGCAAAGCAAAGAACTCTTGCTAAATCAAAATATTTAACTAGATTTCACTTTTTGCTTTCAGCTTGAATTCTTTGCTTGAAAGTTGAGCTTTGAAGTTGTTTCTTTTCTTATTGTTCCAACAATATTGTGCTTTTAATCTTGTGTCTTTGGGTGGACCCAAAGACTATTTAGATTATTTTGAAATTGTAGCATCAAATTTCTCAAATTCCTGAGTGTTCTGCCTATCAGAGGCTTCCCTTGACGCCACTGGACTTTTCTTTCTCTGCTAGACGAGACTGTGTAAGGACAGCCTGGATAAAACTGACAATGTTTGCAAGTGTCTCAAGAATTGCTAAATAGAATATACATGACATACTAAAGCAAGCACATGAGTGCACATGTGTATGTATGTGTGGGTATGTGAGACACAGCTCTTCTTGACTTTTTAATACAGAGTATTTATATAGTGTCTTGTCATGGACAATACATATTGCAAAGACCCAAATTACAGAAACCATTCTAAAAATGAGATTCGAAGCTGAAGAGATGGCTCGGTAGGTAAGAACACCTGCTACACAGCACGATCTGTGACTCCCCAGCGCCCATGTATATAATCTGGGCATGGCTGCATGTGTCTGTAACCTCAGTGTTGAGAAGGTACAGATAGATGGATCCTGGGAACTTTCTGGCCTGCTGAACCAGCTCTGGAAAGGTTCAGTGTGAAACCCTATCTCTAAAAATAGGTAGAAAGTGACAGAGGGGGACATCCAGGGTCATCCTCTGGCCTCAACAAGCATATGCAGTGGGCACATGCACCTATACACACACATATGTACATACACCAAACACACACCACATTAAACACAAAACTCACCAGGAAAATGAGCGAGAAGAGCCTTACGGGTCATAGGAGCAAGAACTAAGAGCAGAAGAACTTGAACCTGGCTGTTGGCAAATGCTAACTGGACTGGTGTATCTATGTCATTCCCAAGGCCAAGAGCCTCATCTTTAATCTGGACGCATAGAGAAGAAAAAAGCCAGAGGGTATGAAGGACCTCCAGTATAAAAATACTAGAGAATCCATTATAAAGACTAAGGTTTGACTGAAAGTGAGGGATAGGGTCACAGATTTTGTTGTGTCCACTTCCCTATGACCTGCTACTTTCCTTTCTGTCCCCTACCTAACTTTTTCTGCTCAACTCACCCTCAGGGACTCAAGGATGCTAACACTCATTAAGATATTCTTTTGAGAGCTAGAGAGATGGCTCAGCATTTAAGAACATTTAGTGGTTTTCAAAGGACCTGGGTTTGATTCCCAGCACCCACTTGGCAGCTCACAAGCATCTGTAACTCCAATTCCAGGGATCTGATGCCCTTTTCTGGCCTCTGTGGGCACTGCATGCAGGTGGTACATAGACATACATGCAGGTGAAACATTCAGACATATAAAATAAAAAAATATTCTAAAAAATAGATGTTCTTTAAGGCAGGAACCAATAGGACTTGTGGGTATGTTTGAGAAAATTCCACCATGCTCTGTGAGGATGCCACTCTATGCCTCATAAACCTTCATAATCTTTGTGTGTTGAATTGCTGGTACTCTTAAAGATGGCAGAGTCCCCAAACCAAAGCCAAGAGCTGTATTCTCATAATCATTCTCTCAAGTGTGGAGTATAGCTGCTTCGTGAACTCTAAATTTCGTGTGCCCTGGACAACAGCTCGGTTCTGTCAAAAACTGCTTTTATTCTCCGTCCCTTCCAGCTCTGTAAATGCAAGATCCAGAAAAGCCATGTTATTTTGAAAGTGCTTCAGAAAGAACCACATTATTTTATAATTCCTGGGGTGAGACAAAAGCTTGAGAGAGTTGGATTATATTGGGTAAGGTTCAAAAACAGTTTTCGGTCAAATCCTGCCTCACCTTTGATTCAACCAAACCCCATGTCATAAAACCACAGCCTCACAAGATTTCTAGGTTAAAAAAAAAAAAAGATAAAGCCTAATTCCCTTCTTAGAAACTGCTTTTTAGGGGGGCTGGATTGAAAGCTCAGTCAGTGGAGTGCTTGCTTTGCAGGCATAAGGGCGTAAGTTCAATCCCCATAACCCAGATTTAGAAACAAATAAATACCCATGCATGGTGTGTGCTTGTAATTCCAGTGCCCTAGGGAGGTGGAGAGAGGCAGGTCCCTGGAGCTCACTAGTCAACTACTTGGTGAGCTTCAAGCCAGGGAGTGGCCCTGTCTCAAATACAAGATGGGTGGTTCCCTGGGGTAACATGCTAGGTTGTTCTCTGGCCTCACACATACAGGGACACATACACTCATACACAGAGGGATTGGTTTGGATGTTGATCAAGATGCATGCCACCTACCTTAGGGAGAATATCACTTTATGTCCGGAGCCCATCATTACACCTTTCAACTACTCGGTCTGGATGTGTCTCTTTCCTCTCTGAACTCCCTGTATGCTGATCATTATTCATAGTAAGGCCCACCTGGACACCTCAGGAAGCCCCTAATGGTACTGGGTGTGAGTATGTCATGTGACTCCATCTTGCCTTCCCAACTATAAACCTTCGCAACTAGAAACAGCATTTTAGATGTCTTCAGATATCTCACTCACATCTAGCGTGATGTGAGGCTGATTGAACAGCTTGTCCGGTACAAGGATTGATTGGTTGATTTGTGGCCAATGTTCAAGTAGAAATGCAGATGACTGTCCCTTCAGGAGGGTGCCAGTCTTCTGAGCCAGGAGCCCCACTTCCTGTCACTTTATTGATTTGCACTGACAAAACACAGCTTGGGCCCCTGCCAGGCTCTTTGCATTTGCTTTCTCTGTGCTCCTAAACTCGCAGTTCTGAGTCCTACAAATGCCTTCCTGTCCCGACTTAGCCCCTGCCACCTGCAAGGTCACAGAATGCATTGCAGCATCTCCAGGAGTAGAGAGGCCCCCTGGAGCCCGGATCCCTGCCCAGATCATAAAGCAGCCTCATTCCGCTCACCAGGCCAGGGGTATGCCCTCCCTTAGGGCGGTTCCATTCAGCCACTCAGTTCCCTAGTGGACTCTGGCTGCTGGCCCAGAGGAGTACATGTGTGCAAATCCAAGGGCAAATGTCACCTCCCCCGTTGTGTGGAGTCAGCTTTGTACCTAAAAGACCCAGGGGTAGCACAAAGCCCCAGTGTCTTCCCGCGATGGGACACTCCTCTTCAACACTGGACCATAGATGTGCACACCAGAGGCACTGTGGCCCTCCCTTTGTTGGCCTGCAAACTCCTGTCTCAGTTTCTGCAATGTCAGGCTGAGTCATCTTTCTGCTGTGGCTCCATCCGATGTAAGCCAACTAATTTCTCTTCCAAAGTGACTGATTCAAGCAACAAAAGCATTTTCTTAAAGACTAACATAGCAATTAAGACATTACAGCAGTGTGGCCTTGGAAAATACCCCTAATTAGTTCCAGTCCGTAGTGTGGGTTAGACAGGATTGTCACTCACACAGACAGTTCTGTCCCTATTTGGGATATTTGTCTTCTTCTGCAGTGCCGCTGATCCCACAAGGTCAAATCTTATTGCTTTAGTGGTTGGCGAGCTACCTCCTTCCTGGATTTCTCCATGTCCTTGCCTTCTCAATTTCCAGAGGCTTTGTTTGTTCATCTCTGGGAACTCTTTCCATTATCTCTGTTTTGTTTGGGGATAAGTAAGGGGTGTGTGGTGGTGCCCATGTGTGAACAAACACGGAAGCTGGAACTCCACCTCAGCAGTGATTCCTTGGGCGTGATCCACCTTGTTTTTGAAACAGGGTCTCTCACTTTAGCTTCAGAGAGACCAGCCCTGAATCCATGAGATCATTAAAAACAGCAGCATGTTTGAAGTGAAGACTGGAGGCAGACCATTGACTACAAAATGAGAGCCACCAACCATTTTGGGATCGCAAAGGCTACCTGTGAATTGTCTCTTTATTCCCTCAAGGGCTAAGTCCATGGGGGTGGGGTGATGGCATTTGTAAACTCAGGTCAAGATGAAAACACTTGGCTGCCGAGAAGAACAAGACGAAGGCTGCAGGTCACCTGCTCTTTCCCCAGACCCTAGGGATTGATTGCCTTGGGTCTCCATGCTTCCCAAACTAAGGAACTTTAAACCAAGGAACATTCCAGGCTGCCTGCCTGGACCAGGCATTGCCATGGGTCTACCAGGTCCCTTTTCATGTTGGGTACTTTATAAGTGGCTGTAATTACAACAGGCTTTAGTCAATGACTTTGAGCCTAATAAAAATGTCAAACTCACTTTAAAAAGTTTCCAAGACCAAATAAATTCTGAAAAGGTTATGATCTTCAGTGGCTCTGAACTGGCGAGTCAGAAGAACGTGGGAAGATGTTGCCGCAGGGTAGGGGCCACTGAAACACCACGGGCTGTTGCTTCTGCACCATCTTGTCCTGGAAGTTTGGTTACAAGATCAGAAACCTCCCCATAACATTCTTTTTCTTTATTGTGACAAAGCAGCTGTGTGTGCATATGCTTGTGTATATATGTACATATGTATGCATGCGTATGTGTGTGTATATGTGCTTATGTGTATGAGTATGTGTATGCATGTATATATGTGTGTATGTGCTTTTGTGTATGCGTGTATTGTGTATGTGTGCTTATGTGTATATATGTGCACGTGTGTATGTGTATATATGTGTGTGTATGTATGTCTAATGTGGGTATATATTTGTGTGTGTCTGTGTAGTCTTGTATATGTCACAAAACACTCTAGAATAAACACAAGTTAAGTTATCCCAAAGTCGCCACCAGAATCTCATTGTAGGAAATATTTAAAGTTAAGCTCAAAGTACAGTCCCTTCATCCGTAGTAGCTTAAGACTGTAGCCACGTGTGAGGCACTCACTCCAGAGAAGCTTTCTATGGAGGAGGTGGGTCTCAGTCAGTAGTAGAGAGACAGCCATCCACAGAGCAGAGAGGAGTGTGGGGGTGTAAAACCAGAGAGGTGGGGGTGGGTAAAGAGCAAGAGCCATTTGGACTTAAGGGTATCATCTGGGGAGTAGGAAGAGGTCTGCAGAATAATTAACATTCGACTGAAATTTACTGAGGTCCTCTTAGATGCCAAATTCTTGGCTGCAAGCTTTGGGAAACATCCTTGCAGCCATCCTAGATGCAAGTTTATCTTCAATTCTGTAAAGACAGACAGCTGATTGTGATCCCCAGGAGGAGAGATCCCCAGGAGATTGTGATCCGAGAGGAGGAGGGATGTGAGCCACTGCTGATGGCGGTAGGGTTGCTTTTGTTCTATAACAGGCTAGTGACAACGGTTATGTCTCTCTGAATTCACTGCTGAATTACACACTCTCAAAGGGTAACATGTATGGTATGTGAACTGTGTCAGAGTAATAGGGAGAGGCTGTGACCCAAAGACCTGCCCTCAAAAGCATGAAGCTGGTAGGCAAGTAGGCAGACTGGGCTTTGACCCCAGGGTTTCCTGGCTTCTCCCCTATATTGTCTTGCTTTTTGTCCTTTGTGACCTATGAGGGCTTAATTAACAAGAAGGTTGGCTGCAAACTGTTGGGCAAAGAGTGAAATGCTGCAGTGCTGACTGGCAGATGCAATGGAGAGCAGGGGTCGCAGATCACATGACGAGTCTGTGAGCCGTAGGGAACACACAGGATATCGGCTCTGAAGAGGAGACATGTTCAGGGACTAGCTGAGCCGTCCGGTGGGGAAATGCTTTCCATCCCTGCAGATGGTAGACTGCAGTAGGTAGAGTTGGTGGAAAAGAGCCAGGTTATAAAGGGCTCAAATACCTTACCAAGTGCTGTTTTATTAAGGGAAATTATAGCCATAAGGTTCTAATGGCGCAGGAAGAGTGGGTTGGTGAGAAGATAGGAGAGAACAAAGAGAACACCCAAAACCATTAGGTGTCAGTGGAGAAGAGTTACTTTATACATTTGACAATGGAATTGGAGAGACAGGCTGAAAACAGATAACAGTTAGATGAAGGAATTAACAGTCTGCACACACAACCATTTCCTGCAGGGAACAGGCTCTCTTTCCCACAGTATCAACTCCTAAACTATGTTGTTTTCCTATATGTATATACCTGTGATAAAATTTAATCTGTAAATTAGGTACCTTACTAGATTAACAATAACTAGTAATAAAATAGAGTAATTATAATAACACATGAAGAAATGTTTAAAACTTACAGACTACCAGGCGGTGGTGGCACACGCCTTTAATCCCAGCACTCAGGAGGCAGAGGCAGGCGGATCTCTGTGAGTTTGAGGCCAGCCTGGTCTATAAGAAATAGTTCCAGGACAGGCTCTAAAGCTACAGAGAAATCCTGTCTCTAAAAACAAACAAACAAAAAAAACCTTGCGGATTGTTCAGTTTTGGAATATTCCACTTTGATATTTTGAGACTTGGGTTGACAAGGGGTAACTGAAACTATAGACAATGAAATGCAGGTCAGAGGCTCTGTTAGACCAACGTGGGCCACAGAAGATGGAGAGGAGGAATTGTGGACCATGCATGTTTCTTTCTTTTTAAACCTGGGTTTCCAGGCTGGAAGACAAGACACAGAAAACCTAAGGGTGGCTGTAAAGCAATGAGGGGGACCTGTTTGGGAAGATGACTATGGAAGTTTAGGGACTTAATAACGTTGAGGTAGTGGCCTGGAGGATGATCAAATTCTCCCAGACCCTCACCCACACGAGTATAGCCTTTTCCCTGCTTCTACCTCAGGAAGGCAAAATCTCTGCCCATGCTACCAAGAAGAGCCCTGAAAGCACAGTCATGCTGGCCACCGAGATCGTCTGTATAGCATTTTGGTACTTACCAGGTTGTGTTGACATCTCTTAATTATTCATTGCCTTATGAAACCATGTAGTTGGACTTATTCTAGCATTCCTTTGGTCATTTGAGAATCCCAGTTCAAATGTACTTAATTCTAAGGATGATCTCAGGTGAATGACATAGGAATTTCAAAAGGAGAAATCAGAAGGGCCCTGAGTATTTAGATGCAAGGTAATGCCACTGCTACCAGCACACCACCAGCACCTGGAAAACTAATGTCTATTAAAGTCAGCAGGTGAGCCAGCGTGTAGCTAGAGCAGAATAACCAAAGGACATAAAGATGATGGTCTGATATTGATAGGGCCAGGTTGTAAGGGCATTGTGGGAAGGATGAAAACCTTGTTGGCCCTGAGTGACTCAAATTTATGCTTGCTGTCTAGCCATTATTTTATTCTTGGAAGAATTTGAATTAAGAGGTTTAGCATCACCCTGAGAATAGAGTAATACTAGGGCCTTTCTACATATCAAGATAGAGCCCCTGGGGTTTCTACCACTGATTATTCTAATGGACACAGGAGAGCCAGTCACTGATGAGCTGACTGTTGAGCAAACCCAAGGGACTGGGGAAGGATACTTGGGCCACACTGATGGGATGACACCATCCTTGTCCTCATGCTGAGATTTGCTGTGGGAGTATACAATGGGTAACAGCTAGTGTTCAGGTCGACCCACCAGATGAATGACTCTGATGGAGAGCCCCACTTAGCAAAGCTGTGGATTTACTGTCAGTAAATGACCTGTTGCTCCTGTCTGTAATTTCTCATATGCCACTACATTCCTTCCCTGATAACAGCTATGGGTGTATTCCCACTGCTTGTGTGTTTATCTTATGAAAATATTTTGTCTACTGGGCATACATATAGCTGTGGCTGGTCAGGAAGATGAGTTCTGCTTAATATGTACAATTCTGATTAATAGAAATAATACTAGGATATCTTTCATTATTCAGACTGACATAGAAAAGGAATAAATAGGTTTCTCAGTCACAAAGACAGCTAATTTTAAGACTTTAGAACAAGCTGAAAGCAAGCTTGTTGCCCCTGGAGATGAATATCTGGTTGCCCCTAGAGACAAAGGCATGAGGTCAATTTCCCAGGTGTTTGTTGCTGATTCTAGGTCAGGCTTGAGGCAACATTGGTAGACATAAACTTCATGCAGTAATGGACTTTCTGCAGTACTCCCTACCACTTCAGGTCCAGCTAACTAATTGCTATTGTTAAGTCTTGAATTTCATTGTCATTTTATGGGAACCCTCACCAACTTAGAGATACATGCTTGGCCAAGCGTAACTCACTGGCTGGTCAATGTGACATCCCTGGCCTGAGAGAAGCCTGCGGAGCTATGCAGAAGGTTGCTGTGGATAGCTATGTGGAGAACTGGTGTGGAGAGAGTTAGGGAGAGAGAGGAATGTGAGAGATGAAGAAGTGTGAGCAAAGTGTGAGAGGGAATGAGTGAGTGAGTAAAGAGTGAGTGAGTGATGTAGAAGGGTGTGTGTGCATGAGAGAGCGCATGCTGTGTGAAGGAGCTGCTGCTATGTAAAGGAACTGTGTAAAGTGCTGTATGGGGACAGAGCTGTGTAAATGAGATGTGTAACTGTGTGGAGACAAGGACAATGACTGCATAGAAAAGAGAAGTAGGAGATAAATGTATGTAAAAGAAAGATATGTAGCCAAGATATGTAGCCATGTGAAAATAGACACGACTGTGTATAGAGGTGTATGGCTGTGTAGGAGAGAGATGTATGTAAATAAAGGGAGCTATATAGCTGTATGTAAAGAATGGAGCTGTGTGGAGACAGGGAGATTCTCATAGAGCATTTTTATGATGAAGTAAAAGAAAGTTAACATCAGAAAGCATGTGTGTTTCCTTATTTTTTCCCTAAGATAGAAAAAGATAGATACGAATTTTTTCTAAGCCCTCATGTCTGAGACTTTTCTTCTTGCTACCCTGGAACAGCCGTGGGAGCTGGCCTCCTGGGTGAAAATACCCTCAACAATTGAGAGACTCCCCTCCAGCCACCTAGGAGGAAAGGATTTGGGAGGGGAAGTGAGGAGGTAGAGTTTGGCTGTGATGTTTGCAGGGCCATTTGGACCCCTCAGCAGAGATGCTGTAGAGCCAGTGAATAGGGCAGGGTTCAGGGTGAGGCTAGAGCATGGATATAGGAATGTGATATTTCATGTTGAGAGACGGGATAGGATTACCAGGTGTAGACAGAGGGGAGGAGGAAGCCAAAGGACTGAACCTGGGGTTTTCCAGTAGTTAAAGTTCAGAAAATGGAAGAAGGAGGGAGGGAGAAAGGGAAGGAAGGGATGCAGGCAGGCCTGCCTTCTAAGACATTATGCCATTCTGGAGGCTGACTGAAGAACGCATCTCAAGGAGGCAAGTGTAACCTGCCATGTCCCATATTCTTGATAGGTAAAATGAATATTCCGCCCTGGTGGTTGGAGTTAGTAGCCTCGTGTCATCGTAGCCTTGACAGCAGAAATGACTGCACAGCGAGGGCAGGCATCCAGCTGCAGCGAGTTCCAGGGAAAATGCTGCTTTCCTTGCATGTCGGCGTGCTCTTTTCCTAATCTCAAACCGTCTCCTCCATCCTGATGGAAAGACAAAGGCAAAAGAAGATCCCGTTCCCACATGACTTGCTCTGTGGCTGAGTGGCTAACCCAGAAGCTGTGTTCTCTCCTGTCAGTGCCTGGCTCTTTTGGGAGGATCACTGGGTGGCAGTATGATCATTCATTTTGTATTCCCTGCCACTTTGCTTCTGGGACAGAGGGCAGTGCAGTTGGGGTGCTTCAAACTCCAGCAAAGAAATGAGATGAAGAACTCAAAGGAACAGACCTCCCAGAGGTAATCCTTTTCAAATGAAGCATGTGATGTGGTCATCTAGAGCATGAGGAGATGATCTAAGGAGCAGGTGGGTCTGGATAACAGCTTGGCTGCTTGGGACACAGACAGGAAAAGAAAGAGTACACCCAAGCAGCACCCGCAAAGATGTGCTGACAGATGTAAGCTCAAGGGACTGCACGGGAAGATGGTGGGGAGCTCTTAAGGGGGAGTTACTGGAGATGCTCTGCTGGAGACCAGAGAGCCCATGTGGGTAAAGATGGATGTTCTCCCCAGACGGGGAAGTGCTGGAAGGAGTCCTATTCCATAAGCCGAGTGGGATTTTAGGAGCCGTTACAAAGATCAGGGAAAGGAAATTTTCCATCTTGGGAATATGGGATAAGGTGGGACCATCATAATGATATCTCAGCATGCAAGGCATTCAAAGGCAGGGATGGATGACATCTGTGAATGCCAGAACAGAGAGTTGGGAGCTGTAAGTCACAGGCTGGGAGAGGAGCCTTGCATTCCTATTCTCATATGACTTAACTACTCAGACCCAAATGTCTTGGACCCCACTGAGAACTCACAGGTAAAGAAAGTGCTGTGTGCATATATGCTGTAGTTTGCTATCATCCTGGAGAAACCAAAGTGTGAGGTCATCACTGGTACCACATTGGGAGTGAGGAGGGTGCTCGCAAGAGCCCAATGGAGACAGCACCTGTCTTGTCTTAATACAGGTATGATGTACCTGTCTCCTTAAAAAATGGCCTTGACCAGGTACAATATAAGGGCCCTGTAATTTTTAAGCATGGGAACACACCAGAGTGTCAGGAATAACATGGGAACACACCACAGTGCGTAAAATAGCATGGGGACACACCAGAGTGTCAGGAATAGCATGGAGACACACTAGAGTGTCAGGAATAGCATGGAGACACGCCACAGTTCGTAAAATAGCATGGGAACACACCAGAGTGTGTGGAATAGCATGGAAACACACCAGATGTGTAGAATAGCATGGAGACACACCAGATGTGTAGAATAGCATGGAGACACACCAGATGTGTAGAATAGCAT
>LOEQ01004258.1:78603-91437 GCA_001685075.1 Bramus lutescens
TAGCATGGAGACACACCAGAGTGTCAGGAATAGCATGGAGACACACCAGAGTGTGTGGAATAGCATGGGAACACACCAGAGTGTCAGGAATAGCATGGAGACACACCAGAGTGTGTAGAATAGCATGGGGACACAACAGAGTGTGTGGAATAGCATGGAGACCCACCAGAGTTTCAGGAGTAGCATGGGGACACACCAGAGTGTGTGGAATAGCATGGAGACCCACCAGAGTTTCAGGAATAGCATGGGGACACACCAGAATGTCAGGAATAGCATGGAGACACACCAGAGTGTGTGGAATAGCATGGAGACACAGCAGATGTGTAGAATAGCATGGGGACACACCAGAGTGTCAGGAATAGCATGGAGACACATCAGAGTGCATAGAATAGCATGGGAACACACCAAAGTGTGTGGAATAGCATGGAAACACACCAGATGTGTAGAATAGCATGAAAGACCCTGGGAAGAAGAGAAATTGAGGATTTTGGAAATTTATGGAACCTGGAAGAGAGTAGAGAGTGGGCAGGAAGAAAGTACAGGGCCAAATATCAATAACTTAGTAGGAAAAGTAGCTGAGAGAGGAGCCAGGAGTTGGCACATGGCTATAGCGTTGAACAGGCCCTTTCCTAAGATTTTGTTTCCGCCGATTTGTGACCTTTCTCCCTAAAAATGCACACTCCTCATAGGAAAACTTGTGTGTTAGCACCCTGCTGCATCTTTCTGTTACTGCTCAAATCTTCATCACCCTTCTGTTCCTTAACTTAATGACCGGTTCTTCCATATTATTGTTTTTTGAGCCTGGAAGTCTGCCTCATCTGGTAAGAGGCCTTGCTATGCAGGCATGAGGACCAGAGTTCTAAGACACACACACACACACACACACACACACACAGTTAGCCAGGCATGGTCCCGTGTCTGTCTGTAACCCCAGCACTGACTGAGTAGAGACAGAAGGACCACTGGGGCTTGCTGACTCCCAGCCTAGCCAAAAACACAAACTCCAGATGAATGGAGAGACCTTGCCTTTCTTTGCATAAAGGAATAAGACAGAGTGATACCCAATATTCTCCTTCCAAAAAGTTCTTACAACCTATGCTGCAACTGACAGCAAATCACCATAGAACTCTACAAAAGTGAGAGAGTTCAAAATTCAACAGGCCCTAATCCCCCTTTATATTACCATGCATTGAGTGGTCAAATAGTGAGTCATACCCCCAATTTACAGGTAAAGAAAACGAGGCCAGTATATGCTTTCACCTGTCTCAACTGCATACCTGCTCTATGTAAAGACAGAACAATGGTCTGGTTGGACTGACTCAGTAGAGGTGTCACTGTCGGGTGAGGTGACAGACTCCTGAAGGATTTGGGGTTTGGGAAAATGATATAAAGTCCAGAACCACGACATGCACACCATGACGCTGGCTTACCTGAAGTGGGTGGAGATTTCAAGACCCTTCACCGGCACTGATGCTCAGGAAGTCTTGAGGGACACATCATTCTCCAGAGCATTCATGAGCTGAAGGCCGGCTCTGTGGAAAGAATGAAACAACAAAGAACAGAAAAGTAAGGTGTGAGTCACTTACCAATAACAAGCGACATTTCATGAGTCCACACAAATCCATCGACAAAGGCCACCTGCTGCAGCACTTTATAGATAGTGGAGAGGCTCCTAACTGTAGACAAGGTCATTCGTAGGGGTGAAGTTGTGCTTTGGCTCACTCAGCCGTGTCTCTGGCTCCTCCCACACCTCTTCTGTCTTTTGACCCTGGAGGTCAGAGGTCATGCTCTTCCAGGGTCTGAGGTCACCTTGGGAGTTTAAGTCCAGCCATACTGGTTGTGTGAATTTGTTTTTCTCCTTTAAGACCAAGAGAGTTCAGTAATGTCATTTGGTCACACACAGGAGAGTGTGTGAGGATAATAACCAGAGCAACTGTTCCTGAGTGCTTACTGTATGTCATCCAATTAGGGAAAATAACTCCCTCTGGCATGCTCAGGGCCCAGTAAGCAAAGCAAATTAAATACAGGCTCCCTGGCAAAATGTCCAAGACCATTATCTACAGTGAAGAGGTGAAAACTGCTTCCAAACAGAGCTGAATAATCCATTCCAAACACACTCAGTCATGTGCATTTCTCCCCTGACTTGTAAACACAGTGGTATTAAAGAAGAGGGGAGCATCAGGTTGGCCATGATGCCAACTCCTTGCCAGTCTCAGAGGATATATACAGTACAGAATGGCAGAGATCCCAGTGGGGACACCCCTCTCGACACAGGGCATCTCCTGACTGCCCTACATCCTCCATGAGTTTTGCACTCCTTGATCCTGTCAGGAAAGGATGACATGTCATGTCATAAGTGATGTGAATGGTGACAGCCAGCATTGTCCAGTGGAAGAACCTAGAGCCTACACAGAGCAATGGGAATTTTATTTTAAAAAGAAATCCTATGCAATGAACGGGATTCTGATTAGCAAGGGGACTCTTGGCTTTGAGAGTGTTCTGTCGCCAAGGGGAGGCTCCTGTGGAGGTGGGTTCTTGTAATGTCAGACATGCAGGGCACTCCTGATCCCAGTGGTTCACTAGCCCTTAAGTGTACATGACTTTAATGCATTTATGCATGTTTATGTTATAGCTTACTCATGCGTTTAGTAGATTTTCCCTTCCCTGCAAATTGTATAAAATATTCATCTTTACACTGCTTTCACACTGGAAGGTAGTTCTCTGAGGCTCATTCCTCAAGTGCAGATTGGAGAAAATACAAGAGACATTCCACCGTGAGAATGGGGTAATTAGAGAGAAACCTGAGGTGATTTGGTTTGTAAGTGTGTCATCATCACCCAGAGTCACATGTTCACCCTCACAAATATGTTTTTATGAATGTGGGCAGGAGAAAGATTGGGGTACCGAGAAGACCACGTGAATAAATACTGTACTAACCCCAAGTCTTATCATACAACTATATGCAGACATGTTTTAAAGATGTAGTCATTATTTCATGTGTATGAGTGTTTTGCCTGCATGTATGCTCGTGGACCATGTGTGTACCCAGTATCTTCAGAAGCCAGAAGGTAGTATGGGGATTCCATGGGTCTGGAATTACAAGCAGTTATAAGCCTTTGTGTGGGTGCTGAGAACTGAACCAGGGTCCTTTTGCAGGAGCAGGGAGTGCTCTCAACTGCTGAGTCGTCTCCCAGCCTAGTGTGCAAATCATTTTAAAAGAGTGTGTGTGTGTGTGTGTGTGTGTGTGTGTGTGTGAAGGTCTCTCTACATAGCTCTGACTGTCCTGAAACTCACTATGTAGGTCAAGCTGGCTTCAGTTTCATAGAGCTCCACCTGCCTCTGCCTCCCAAGTGCTGGGATTAAAGGTGTGCACCACCACGCGGATTTATCATCAGCACACTGGGCCTGTCTTCAGTTATGCCATGTGACTAGCTGTTCAATTGACTAAGATGCAATTGTCAGCCTGGGTGGGTTCCAGGGAGCAGATCTCTGCTGCGCTTCTTAGTGTCGCCATGCTGATCTCTTTTCTG
This sequence comes from Bramus lutescens, assembly GCA_001685075.1. NCBI lineage: Eukaryota > Metazoa > Chordata > Mammalia > Rodentia > Cricetidae > Bramus > Bramus lutescens. Next base: position 82,134 of record LOEQ01004258.1, read on the forward strand.
CAGCAGGCATTTGGAGGGTCCCAAGCGCTTCATTGGACCTGAAAAGTATTGTCATTTCCTTTCTGGAAATGGATTGGGAGGAAGGGAAGGCCACCCTTTTCCATTTTGCCACTGCCCACCTCCACAGCCTACACTTACAGGAAAGCTGACTTAATGCCTATGCTGGCGGTAATCAGCATATGCTCTGTGTGGTTTAGGGAGAAGGATGAACCCCACTTTAGGAATTTGGGCCAGTGGAGACCTCAGAGGGAATGATATTTCCATATGAACATGCAGAATACTGTTTGTTTCCCAAAGCACAAGTAAAGGCTGGAGTCAGAGATGTTTGCAGTAGATTAAGGAACAGGGAAGAATCCAAAATGCCTATATCCCGGGGAATGCTGGATAAGGATGCAAGTTGGGAGGGGGAGTAAGAAAGTGACTGTAATTAGGTGGAAAATAAGGCAAGGCAGGTCTTGCTGACTTTGAACTGGCAGCTGAGTAAGCACCCTTTGCCAAGAACTCCTTCTGTGTTCAGGCATTTAAACGAGTGGACATTACGCGGCACCTGTGGCCCAGACACGTGGGATTCCCGAAGTACCGAGTCCTTTGAAAGACACCTCCTCTTAGTCATGTCCCTGGAAATGGACAGCACTTAAGGACTTGGGATTTTGAGACTTGTGTGAGAAGAGCCAAGAGCCCTCTGAGACCCTTGGAAATGGGTCATGAATGACATGCACCTTGTGCCTTCGTGGGTGTGATTGCTAAAGGGGAGGGCACACCTTTTGTAGAACAGATAACACAACCTTGATCCAGATGAGCTCAGTTTGCACTCAGCAGTCCCAGTATGAACGACGCCAGGCTTCAGCACAGCTCTCGTGTGCTGTGGGGTCAGGGATGGGAGGATCTCTGAATGCATGTCAGAGTGAAGATGGTTACATGGAGATAGAAGAACTGGAATTCAAAGAGCAAGGGAGAAGATGCTGGAATGGTGTTCCAGATTCTGTGATGTTGCTGTGTGCCATTGGAGTTCTCTGATATTGGTGTGTGACATCAGAGTGTGTTTTCTAGACAGATACTCAGGTAAGGGACCAGGTTCTGTGCCTGTGGCTGTTGACAGAGGCAGAGGGATATGCAGCTCTTTAAACTCAAGTGGGGCAGTGAGCGATGGGGCTGGAGCCGGAGAGAGGCTGTTCAGCTTGTCTGTTATGCCTTCTAAATGTGATAGTTGAAAGGGTCACATGCCTAAAAGGACCCAGCTATGAATTGTTTTCCAACAGAGAGTCTATGCCTTGAAGTGTTTCAGAGGCTCAATCCAGGGGACTCTGGAGAACTCAGAGCACTGAATGCTTTTAGCTTGATGTTTCTGAAGGTTGCTAAATGCTGCTGAAGACAGAATGGTTTGCTGTGACTCTCAGACGTTGTGCTTCCGACAATCATCCTGTCTTGAGAGAGACTGTGGTGCACAGGCTTTTGTCGCATGGCCTCACATATAGTCAGAGTAAAGGACCTGTGGAGTCTGCTGCTTCCATTGTGAAGCCACTTTGACTCTTAGAGAAGCAAATGCTAACCTCACTTTGACTCCTGGAAAAGCAAATGCACTTCCATGTGCCAACCACCACAGTCAAGGGTATGACATCACAACAGGCAGGGCTGGTGAAGAATGGTCTGTAAGCTTCCCAGGACCGCATGTCCCAGGAGACTCCTGCACAGGAAGAGTTTTATACACAAATAAATTGAAGCAATGCGCCCCTCCTTGGATTTTTATAAGGCCTGCTAGCATACTGAAGACTAGGCTATCAAGAAAATTTGGTTGGTTTATAATTTAGCATTTCCCAAACATGTCCTTTAACCGTTGTTTGATCATTTCTGTTTCAATGTCCTCTTCTGGATCCCACAGATTCAGAATGATTTTAGGAAATGTTCATTTGAAGAATTAAGATGCTTGCTCAATAGACCCCATTTCTACATCATTTGTGTTTTCTTAACCTCTTCTTTTGTGTGTGGGTGCATGTGTGTATGTGTGTGTATTCATGTGTGTATAGTTGTGTGTTATGTGTGCATGCATGTAGAGGCCAGGGAACAGCCTTGAGTGTCACCCCCCAGGAGCTACCCAACTTGGCTTTAGTTTTATGATTTATTTTAAAATTTTTATTTTATGCATATAGGTGTTTTGCCTGCATGTACACATGTGTGCATATGTGTCAGTACCTATGCAGGTGAGAAGAAGGCATCAGATCCCCTGGGACTGGAGTTGAGATGATTTTTAGCTGCTGTGTGGCTGCTAGGAATCAAACCCAGGTCCTCTGGAAGAATTCTCAACCGTTGAGCCATCTCTCCGCTCCTTGTTCTGCTTTCAGACACGGTCCTTCACTGGGACCTGGAACCAGTCAAATAGAACTATCTTCCCAGCTCTCTCTTCTCACTTTTAACAGTGGTAAGCCATCTTTAGCTAAAAAAAAAAATATATGGAGCTAGATATATAAAATGAATTACAATCTCTATCCTAATTCCTCTGCCATCTAGACTCCCCATACCCAGCCAAAGGAAAAGACTCTGACCACATCTCTGTGCTTTCCCCTTCAGCACACCCATGAACCCAGACTCCCCAGGCTTGAGTTCTAATGGGCTGCTTCTGCCTATACCTAAGAGCCTCTCTCTCCTAAACCAGCAAATGTTAGTAAAGCAGCCTTAATTGGAGGAAGTATATCACATTCAGACCAAACTCCCAGATGTCCCATGTACCTCCTCTTATTTGTGGTGTGGCTCTTCTGGCCCTGTGTGTGTGTGTGTGTGTGTGTGTGTGTGTATGTGTGGGAGTTGCAGCCTACAGACTAGATCATGACCACATGAAGAAATAGACCATTTTCTCTCTCTTCCTATCAATCCAGGTATTGTTTGTCAATTCAGTTTTTAAACCCAGACACCACCACCAGACACCAGTGTTTTGTCTTTGGCACAGGAGGTTGGTTACTCCCTAAAGTGCCCTATTTTATCCTTTCCCAAACCCAGCAGCTAATTTTTAACTATTCTGACTAAACAGTTCTCTCTCTCCTCCAAATAAGCTCTTCCCAAAAGTGTGTGAGAAGAACTGGACCACTTCCCCCTTCCTCACCACCACTTATTTCTTCTGTTACCCATCCCAGTATTCCCAAGGACACGGGACACTGTCTGATAGCCATGTGCCACTTTTCACACATTAGCCTTTTCTGCCTCTTCAGGGCCTCCGTGAGAAGAAAAGAAGAGATGAGTGTCGAATAGAATAATTGCAGAAAGACCTAAAGACACAGCGCAGCCTGGTGGGGGGATGTATATACTACATGTAGATTTTCTTTCTCTAAGGACAAGGAATCATGGGACCATTTCTCCCACTTTCTAAGGAAGAAGGCAGTGAGCTAAGCTCAGGGGCAAAGGGAGAGGAACTCACAAGAATGTGGGCAAGCCCCCACCACCCCAGGTACAAGTCTGAAGCTGGGTGCAGTACTGGACATTTTTCCTCTCCAAGTTCTCACAAGCAATGGAGACGCCTGTACCTGAAGTGTCCTGACAAGAGGAAGGCCATACTCTCCACCACAGGAGAGAGCCTGATGTCATTCAAAAATAGCATCTGAGGGAGGGCCGGTGTTTGGGATGGTTCTCAGCTCATACCACCGTCTAGATTGCACAAGTGGATTTGCCTTTGTGACACAATTGGCCCGTGCTCCCTGGCTTTCCACTTCTTCCCTGAGGGCTTGTTCACTACCCTGTTAACTTTAAGGTGAAAAGATGGAAATGAGATTTCTGGGATGTGTAGAGTCTCTGTGCTTTGGGGTTTTTAGGTTGTTTGTTTTTGCTCTTTTTGAAAAAATAAAGAGGGTCAGGTGATCAAAAACTCCAAAGGGACACAGCTGTCCCAGATGAAGGATTAAACATAAAATATAGGTTAGGATAGTAAGTAAATTAAGACAACAAACTAACCAAGCAAAACCTCTCAGTTCAGTCCACTCTCCCATGATGGAGAACATCATTGAAAATAGGGGAAAGATGAAAAGTCCTGAAGAAACTGAGACTGTGAACTTGGGCTTCCACAGGGTGATTAAGTTGAATGGAAGGGGACTGTGTACCCTGATGAACACAGCAGTGGGGTTTAGGAAAACAGAGTTTGGGCAGCCCCTGACAGATTTCATTAAGACTCGTTTGGGAAAGGATTCTAGATTCTTCATGACTTGTGCGTATGTGCGTGTATTGCAGTGTGTGTGTTTGTGGACTTTTCCACAGGTGTTGAGGACCCAAATTCAAGTCCTCTTGCTTGTGCAGCAAATATTTGACTGACTGAGCCCTCTCCAGCCCAGCTTTAATGCCTTGTTGGCCCATGAATAAACGGGGAAGCCGGACCAAGACCAGGACAAAATGTGTTTGTGGTGTGGGGAATCCTGAGTTTAAGGTCCAAATGCCTGTAGCAGAATGAATATTCAGACCTCTCAAGGCTAGTGAGCTGCTCTGAAGATTGAAGGGATTAAAAGGGATTGATTATTGTCCTGAAGAGATGTACAGTGTAAATATTGTAGCTGACCAAAGAGCTGGAGGAGAACCAGACAAATATCAACATTTTCAGAGCACAAGACGCTTCTAAGAGCTCCAGGTAGCTAAAAGGTTCACAGCAGCTTCTTTTTAGGTCTAGAACTCTGCAGCTCATCTCAGACTGACCTAGGAGTCGGAACTGTAAAAGGCCAGTAGTGCCATGAAATGTTAAAGGGAAATCGAGTTTTGTGTTGCACTCTTGGAAACAGGAGCCCTAAGCAATCTCTCTTGGTTGTTTGTCTTGTCAGGGCATTCTGTTCTTGGAAGCTTATTTTAGGGTAGGCTGGGCTAAACTTGTACAAAACCGTAGCAGGTGGACAGGACCATTGGGCTAGAGTAACTCTCCCTTGAGAAGTCCACACTGATGCTTATTTGTGACCTATTTTTCCCTATATGCCTTCATTTTATTAATCCTCATGCTTTAATTTACATTAAGAATTCTTTTTTAATAAGCTCCAACTCCACTTCAAAGGAAAAACAGAGCACAGGAGGGAGAGAGATGGCATGGCTTGCCCCGGAGGAGGACAGGCGGAGGCTGGCAGAAAGAGGCAGCATCACATCTATACTGCTTTGGAAAGGAAGAATCTGCTGCTGTGTGTGACTTTCGGTGGCAGAACTTGACTAATGAGTTGAAGTAATGGGAGGCATTCAGTCCACCTGGAGGAAAATTTTCTAGAAAATAGAATGTCTCCAGATGCAAAGAGATCCCATCACTGCAAATGTTCTAGAAGGCAGCTGTCAGGCCTCATAAGGAGGTGCAGATGGGGTTGCTGCAGTAGGAAAGAAGCGTGGACCCGTCCGCGGTGCCCAGCATCCGTGACTGTTCCACCTTGTTCATCATGAATAGGATTAAATCTACAAGGAACATTTCCAAATTAAGGCCTACTGTTCATAGCTACCCAGACTATATCAAGGACTTGGAAAGTAACTTCCTGTCACCAGGTATTGGCCAATCTATGATCACTTCTGATTATTAGAAACTGACTCATTACTTAGTCACATCGTGTAATGTGTTGTTGTGGCAAATGGCAGTAACGATTTCTGTTGCCAACTCAACCATCATGAACTAATTCTCTCCTGCAGTTGTTTCTAGAACAGTTAACAGCAATCTTCTAAATGAAATCACATGCCATCCAGAAATAAACTAAGGGAAGCACATGAAATGGAAGTGTAATAATTTTTCTGAACTCATTTGTTTGAAGTGTTTCCACCATCATTTAGCTTCAACTTCTGTTTTGGTCACAATTTCTCACTGCCTGCTCCTTTTCTTCTTTTTGCTTCCTTTCATTCCTTTCATCTCATTTTCTTCTAAGAACTTAAAAATTTAAACCTTCCCAGAACTCAATTAGCATCACTTAAAGGGGGGGGAGCGGTGGCAAAGTGTTGAAGCTCCTGTCTTTGATACTCACTGGAGCCCGGAAGCCAGATGTGCAGCCAGACATTTGGCTTTCGTTTAGAGGCAGAAGTCATAAGGGGGAATTGATACACAGGTGTGGTACAAAGCTGGTCTTAAAAAATACAGATGTTGTTACCATGGGGCCCTAGGGAGCTGGAACAGAATGTAGCGAGCCACCCTTGAGGTGAGACAATGGTCTTAAAACCGCTTGTCTGTTTGCGAGTTTTGCTGAGCTGTCTCTGCAACATTTGGTGACTAATTAATAGCACCAACAGCTCACGGAGCTAAATTGCTAACATTTGGGGAGCAAGGTTATGTAAAACAAAATTGAATTATGAAAACAGTTTACCACTTAGCCCTGGAATTTCTTTATTTCTGTTTGTCTTTTTCCTCAAAGGAGACATTTACCAAGTCCTACCCAGCCAGCACCAGTCAATGTTCAAAGACCCCAAACAGTCAGCCCACACCTCTGAACAACAAGGCTCCCTATTGTCCATACCCAGTTCTAGCCCAAAGCCTGGAAGCAAGCGTGGTTGTGGAGGGTTCAAAAGCCCTAAGGGTCCAGCGTAGCCTTCTGAAGACAATTATGGTGCTGACTTAACCCAACTAGCCTACCCTAGGAAGGTTGAACGAAGAATTATTTAGATGTAGAAACAGTGTGAGCTGATAAGCAAAGCTTAAAGACAGAACTTACTGGTGAAGTGAAGCTGTGCACACGCTCACAGCAAGCAGGCCTACTTTCTGCTGTACTTTTCAGGACCCCCCTCTGTGATCGCACACATATACATACATATACTTCACCTCAGAGCAGCTATGAATAAACCAGATGCACATGTGCGGACATGGATAGATCTCAAAGCAACATAAAGGGGAGAAAGCTCTGAGAGATAAAGGACCATTATGCAAGCTTTCAGGAAAATGCAAACATACATTTGAGAGCACAGATACATACCCCAGGTTCCCAAGCCTCCTCTGGGGAGCAGGAAGCAGTGTAGAAGCATCCAGAAGGTTCAATATTAGTGCCGAGTTGTCTCCTTAAAAAAGAAAATACCTTGGGGCTAGTGAGACGTCGAAAACCAGATCCTGTAAGTTGTCCTCTGACCTTTACATGCACACAGTGGCATACGTGTACATATATGTACATATGTGTACTCACATATAATTCATACTTACATAGCTGTAAAATAAATAAACTAGGCTATTTTAAGCAAATATAAACATAAACTAAATTAGTGGGCCCTTTGACATAACTTTTTAATACTTTTCTATATCATCACATATTTTGTAAATTCAATATAAAGCCAGACTAGCATTCACATACAGAGAAGATGAAAACACCCCGAGCAGGATGAGGTGGTATCTTTGGAAACAAGCTGCATCTCCAGTCTCAGAGAGGACAGAAGGACCAGGAAAGTCATATCTGAGTGACTCATGGTTCTCCTCCAGCAGCCGGCTCCTAAAGCCATACACGCTTTCTGTGGAATGCCGTAAGTCTTGATCACACTCAGCTTAAGTGCTGCAACATTTGTTCCTGCTTGATGATAAAAATAAGTTAAAATTTCCATTGCCTCTAGCTTGGTACTTTAGAACTTGACATGTGTGGTCCCAGACAGGATGTACAAACTAGCAACACAGACGCTTTTCCACTTCGGGGAGAGCTTTTAATAAGTAGTTGTTAATACAGACCAAAATAGCCAAACCGAACTATTCCAAACCCTAAGTGCTCTCAAATATGGACATTTGGAGCGTCAATAGGCTATCACAAGTGAAAGTTCCTACATCCAGCTTCAAGTGACAAGCTACCGCCAAAACATTAAAGATACTGTTTAAATTGCTTTCAGGATGTTTGTGTGTGTGTGTGTGTGTGTGTGTGTGTGTGTATGCAAACTTGAAATGTTATGACATGAAAACTTTATTTTAGGTACTTAGTGTTCTTCTGTTTACTTGTTCACTAACTATAAAGCATTTGGGGGTAGTAAACCAGAAGGATGTAACAGCCCAATACTTCTATACACATGCATTTTCACTGCAATATTTACTGACATTCTGACTAGCTCGGTCAAGTCCTGATACAGGGATTGCTTTTAAATAGATCCACTTATCTACTGTAACTGGCAGAAAAATAATCACACATCTGTTGATAGTTTAAAAGTTCCTTTAGGAGTGAAGTAGATGAAGCGCTAGAGGTGCAGTCATCCAGCATCCCTATGGTGACATAGGAGGCAGAGGCAGAAGACTCCCCCAAAGCTCACAGGCCAGCTAGCCCAGTATATGCAGCAGCAAACAAGAGACCTTGCCTCCAAGGTGGGAAGCAAAGAGGAGCTTCCAAGGTTACTCACCCTCTCAGCAGCAGCCATGGATCATGGCATGTGCATACCTGCATTCACATGCACACACTTGAGCATGCACACACACACACGCGCGCGCATACACACACACACCACGTTAAAAAGTCCTGTAGATTATTATGGAAGCTCAAGAGCCATTTTCTGTGAACATAACACTATATAACAAGCATAGGTTTATTTGTGCTCTGAGGAGATTATACTTCCACGTTAATTCCTGCCTTGCTGTAACAGGTGATTTTTTTCCTTGTGAGTGTGCATACAGGCAGGACAAGAAGTTGTGTGGCTAGATTTCTCAAGCCTTCTTAGTGACCTCGACCCATTATGGCAGATTCCCACTTGGCTGTTAGTGTGGCTGTAAATTAATGTGATTTTGAACTGACCATCTCAAGAATAGAGACCAGAGGTGTGATATGGTTGATCTTGGAGAGGCTGCTTCCAAATCATCTCCACTGCCAAAATCTGGGATCAGTTATCCCTAGGGCTGCGCTGGAGGGCTGGGTTTGATTTCTGAGTCTTCCTAATTGACGGTAGAAATCTCACTTTATCACATGTCCCACAGATTTTAGTTTGAAGGAATTAATCAAAAGACTATTTCTATAAACACTTTTATTGATTCATCATTTCTGAAATCATGCAAATTATGAGTCAGTCCTATTTTGGGCAATAGCAATTACTTATAAAGGCTGCTAGATAGTTTCTGTCAGGCTTAATTAAGCCTTTCCCTACTGGAGATGATTTTTTAGAGCTGTGAACTGTTGACTGCTGGTACTGTCTCATGTGTTGCTCTCAAGCTGGAGTCTCCACCAGCAGCAGTCACTCGGAGGCATCAGTCCCTGAATCTGGAAGCCAGTTGACTCCTTTTAGAAAAATTCCATCTGTCTTCTTACCTCACCCCAGCTCGGCATTTGGTCTGATGGGTTATTTATGGGTAGGAGTCACTTTTTCTCCCTAACATGTCCTAAATCTTTACTTTATTTCTTCTTCTTCTTCTTCTTCTTCTTCTTCTTCTTCTTCTTCTTCT
>LOEQ01004258.1:99021-112124 GCA_001685075.1 Bramus lutescens
TTTAATTCTAGGGTATCAGGGAAAGAAGAGTTGTGGTGACTTCTGGGTGACGCCTCATATACAGTGTTTCACTTAGCTCCGGCTGTTGACTTAACACAAACCTAGAGTCACCTGGGATGGGAAAACTCTCCTGAAAAATTGCCTTCATCATGTTGGCCTGTGGACATGTCCGTGGGGCATTTCTCACTATTGTTAATTGGTGTAGGATGGCCCAGCCCACTGTGGGCAGTACCATCCCTAGGCTGGGAGACAGCACTCTTCTGTGGTTGCTGTTTCAGTTTCTGCCTCCAAGTTCCTGCTGTCTTGCGCTCCTCCTCCAACTTCCCTTGATGATGGAGTGGAGCCTCTAAGATGAAATAAACCCTTTTCTCCCCAGGTTGTTTCTGGTCATGGTGTTTATAACATCAGCAGGAAGCAAAGAACAACCAGACTGTGAGAAGAGAGTTCCTTAAGGGGAAGAAAGGGTCTTAAGGACTGAGACTTGGAAGCTCTGGGAAGAAAAACAGGCAGAGATAGGGCCAGAGGGAGTGGTGTAGCATCAGCCCTTCTTGGTTCCCATGGCTCTAGTTAGCAGGGAATTAAGAAGGGCTTCAGCATATCGGCGGAGGGCAGTGAAGAGCTCGCTGTGTAAGGCAGAGTACCTGAGCTCAATCTCCATGTTAAAAATCTCAGTGCAGTGATGTGCACTGAGATTCAAGAGAAGTGGAGACGGATGGATCCCTGGGGCTTGCTGGCCAGCCTAGTGCAATCAGCAAGTTCCAGGCCAAGGAGAGACGCTGTCTCAACAAGATCTGGGACATTCAAGATTGACGTCTTGCCTCCAAATGTGTGCCTGACACATGTACATGCATCCATGCACAGAGAGAGAGAATAGTCTTGGGCATCTTGTGACAGCCTGCTGTTTACCTTTGATGTGTAAGATTCATGCTAATAAGAGAAACCAAGCAAAGAAGATGCTTTAGCGTTCTGGTTACTAGGTTTTCAATCACAGCACCCAGGGCCCCAAACTACAAAATGTGTGACCATTTCACACTGTTATTTCTGCTATCACAAGGAGATGGTGCATTTTGCTTCTGTATTCATGTCTTATTAACTGAAATGGCTTAGGGAAATGAAATGGCTTGACGTCACTGGGCCTCAGTTTTCCCATCTATCAAGTGAGAAATCATCAGACCTACTTCCAAGCTGACAAAAAATTCAGTAAGATAACCCCTGCCAAGCATGGAGGCCAGAGGCCGTGGCTCAAGGGACATCAGCTTCTACCACTAGTTATTCTTGGGCTCTGACATGCAGAGATTGAAAAGTCCTATTCTGTGTTCCATGGAAATGGTTTCTGACCGTCTGCCTCCCTTTCCTGCCTCGTTGCATTGCTTGGTCTTTGCCACCATTCATCCTTCCTAGGATGTTTACCTTTCTCTGCCACTCAAATGACCTTTGTCCAGGTGACTTGTCCATTTCCTGAGGTTTTCTGCAACCAGCAGGCTAAAATCCAAATGATGTTGTTGGAACAGATCCGTAGGCTCTTCTGTGGTCCCCCAGCATGCTGGAATTGTTAGCTGTGGTTGCCATGACCAGACAGTGCTGATTAGCTGATTGGCTTCTCATGCCCGGGTTCTGAATGCATGTTTGCTTTCAAGCAACTCTGAGTGTTGGTCAAATGGATTTCCCTGTCCATCGTTTATGTGTTTTGGATGAAAATGATGCACTTTTTTTCCCATGTTATGTTTTAAATACAAAGTTTGGTTTTCCTGGCAAGTATTAGGCGTGGTTTGGAAGCGTTGCCTGGGCCTGATGAATCTCTCTCCTGCCGGACCCTGTTTATTGACACTAGCAAGACAACTTCTCAGGCAGCTTCCACACGAGATTTTTTTTCCTGGTGATGCAGAGGCAGATGATAAAGGCTAGTTCGTGAGTGGGGGGAAGCTGAAGTCAGGGTTCTTTCTGCTCTTGTCTGAGCCTATCCCTGCCGCAAGCCCATGAACAACAGGCTGTGTGTGAGGCAGTTGTCTTGTGCAATGGTCGTTTTCCTCGGGTCTCCACAGTTTGACATCTTACTTGACAACTTGCCCATCATTTGAAAGTGAAGTTGGAACAGGAAAGAAAAGAGAACATAAAAGAAGAGAGACATAAAGGACAAATGGCCTGAGGTGATGGCACAGTTGGTAAAGTGCCCATTGGGCAAGCATGAGGACCTGGGTTCAAATCCCCCTTAAAAGCCAGGCAAGGTAGAGTCTGTAACCTTGGCACTTGAGGGTGGGAGTTGAGGGGAAATGAACAAATATTTGGGGCTCACTTTCCAGTCAGACTAGCCAAATCAGTGAACTCCAAGTGCAGTGCGAGACTTTGTCTAAAAAATAAGATGAAGAACAACCTAAGACAACACCTGACAATGACTTCTGGCATAAACACATGCGTACATACACACTGGAGGGCTCATTACTACCTGGGCTGCCCTCTCCTGACCTCTGTAGGGATCTTACTCATATGCAAAACTACATGCAGAAAAACAGATACATGATTAAAAACGATAAAAAAAAAAGTCTTTTTGCCAGGCAGTGGTGGCACACGCCATTAATTCTAGCACTCGAGAGGCAGAGGCAGGCCAATCTCTGTGAATTCACATCTACAGGCTCCAGAGCTACACAGAGAAACCCTGTCTTGAAAAAACCAAATGATGATGATGATGATGATGATGATGATGATGTCTTATTAAAAAAGAAATTGTCCCTCCCATGCAACTGCATTTGTGTGGATACTATCCACCTTCCTTCCAAGCTCCCCTTCTCCATAGCCCTCCCCTCAGCCTCCGGCAGCCACTCTTCATTCTTATCCTCTGAGATTAATCTTCGTCTCCACATTTAAGTGAGAGAGTGTGGCATCTGCAGCACTATTGCTTTTGAAGGGGCGAGTTCTGAGTCCTCGGCTCTACAGCTTTATGGATTATTGTGCAGCCGTCTCTGCACTGCATTTCTCAATGGGGTATCTAACAAGCGATGCATCTGCACTGGTGTGTCTTCCCCTCTGCTGGACTGTGCAGTAAGCAGCTGACAGGAGACTCAGAGAAGCATGATGTGGGGAGCATAAGACCAGGCTCATAACCCCACTCTGGTCCTAGCTGTGCTGCGTACCCACTCCCTCTCTTGGGAAAGTCCCCCCTTGGCTCTTCTGTGCAAAATTAAGTTTTGTCAACTGTCAAAGAAGGACCCAGAGGAATTTCCTAATTGGGCTGTGAAGAGCACTGAGTGGGATGTGTGAAGCCCCTTGAAGGACACCTGGGATGCTCAGCCTGCGGAAGCTGCTGCAGCCATGAAGATGAGTTGCCAGTGTTCCTTGAGAGCAGAGCATGTGAGTGTGCTTGAGTGTGTGTGTATGTAATGGGTATACATGTGTTAAGAGTATGTGTGAATGTGTTTGAGTGTGTGTATGTTTGAGTGTATGTATGTGAATGTGTGTGTGTGCGCGCGCGCTTGAATGTGTGTGGGTGTGTGTATTTGAGTGTATGTATGTAAATGTGTGTGTGAGTGTGAATGTGTGAATGTGTAAGAGTGTTTGAATGTGTGTGAGCAAATGTGTGTGAAAGTGTGTGAGCATATGTATGTGTGTGTGAATGTGTAAGAGTATTTGAATGTGTGTGAGCATGTGTGTGAATGTGTGTGAATGTGTGAAAGTATGTGAGCATGTATGTGAATGTGTGTGTGAATGTGTGTGAGTGTGTGTATGTAAATGTGTATGTTTCTGAGTGTGTGTGTGTTATATGTGATATGTTCATTCATGTGGGGGTCAAAGGTCAACATCACATGTCTTCCTCAATCACTTCCAAATGTCTTTTTGAGACATGGTTTCTCTGTAAGCCAGGAACTCACTGACTGACTAAGTTGAATGGCCAGTGAACTTCAGGGCTCCTCCCACCTCTCTCTCCTGTGCTAGGATTACAGATAAGTGTGGCCATGCCTGGCTTTTTATGTGGGTGCTGGAGATCTGAATTCAGGTCTTTAGGCTTCCGTGGCAGGCATGTGGTCCAATAAGCCATCTCTTAAGTCTCTGGACAAGCGACTTTCTTAAATCCCCGTGTGATTTGGAAGGGGTTCTGCTCAGACCAAGGACCCTGGTTGGAGAGGGAACTTGGAAACAGTCTCACTGACAGGACAGAAGGAGCAAGTGGAAGAAAGGTTATGTTAAAACAAGAGAGTAAAATTCACTTCAGAGGTCAGAGGCAGAGCTTCTCGAAGGAGAAGGCTAACTGCCATGCTCAGGGCAACAGCAGGGTGGAAGGGAGTGACCACCCCATGTAAGCTGGACCATTACCTATGTGGGGTCTCTCATGAGGACACCCCGCCTTACTGCGCTTGAATCATTCCATTCGTTTTTCTCTTTTCTGATTAGTGGCTCTTTAAGGGCCTCTCCACACCACCACAAATGAAAACCATCCTAATGGCTCTCTGCTGGGCTGTGGTTTGCTCACCATTGTTTGTGCACAAAAGCCCAATCCCATTAAGATGGTCAGATACTTCCTGCCATCGCATGGCCTTGTGCTCACAGGCATTCAGTGCTATTTAAAGCCCCTTCTTTACAAAAACGTAGCTTTGGTCACATTTGTGCACAGCCCATTATTTAAGGCCAGACTTGAAGCTCTCTGAGCTGTCACTCCTGTTAGCTGACTGCAGCATAGAGGACTGCATTTTCCCGGGAGATAATTTGGACATGGGAGAAGAGCCAAGGGGTCCTTGACTCCACACAGCACTTACCTTGACTTCCAGGCTTGTAATGAAAAAGCTTCTTAGATAGAAGCAGACAAAAGGACTCTTTCATGGAAGCTAACAACATTCTCTGCCAAACAGGAGATTTATTGGGTGGGAATATGGACACACACACCACACACACACACACACAAACACTTTGTCTGAGGCACCTTGGAAAATGAAAATCTATGTGGGAAAAGTAATCATGAGAGAAGATAGTCTTGAAGATAACAACTCAGTTATCTGAGATTAAAAATGGATCAGTTCACAACCATGCTCTACTTGAAAGCAAAAGAATTGAATGTATTTTCTCTTCTTTCTCTGTTAGGAAACCCATGGTTGCTTGGTTGGAAAACATGGCCTAGTTATCAAATGGTTTAATTAATAGCAAATCAATGGAGCATCTCCATCATGCCCCTCTGCCTATGGCTGAGAGGAAGAGGGAGTGGGGTTATGAGAGCCAGAGGCAGGGGACTGTACTAAAAGTGCTTTCCAGACACACAGGGCAGTTGCACATATGAACTGACTGACAGGGCCTGTGATGACACACACAAGACCTGTGCGGGATGAAGCCAGGAAACACCCGTCATGGAAGGGAAAGGTGGTCGGGAAGACCACCCCTAGCCGAGGAGCTGCTGGCAACTGATGGCCGCCAGGATGAGGCTAGTCAGTTTCCTTCAGGGGTGTGGCCCTGCAGTGCTGCCCAGCTCCAGCAGATGCTCCTGTGCCCATGCACATACTGGTAGCACTAGATGGACTCTGGATCTGAAAGAAAACAAAACAAAAAGGAGACAGCACATGAAAATGGGAGGGAAGGATTGGGGAGATGGGGAAGGAATTGGAGAGGAAGGAATGGGGTGGTCTTGATCAAAACACATTACACGCACGAATCAAGTTCTCAGCAAAAAAGGGCCTCCAGAAACCATGCTGTGCAGAGATTGCCCAGAATTAGTACACATATTCTTTCCCTGATTGGTATGGAGCAATGGTGTTGAGCCAGAGGTACAGGCAGGGTAATAATCACAACCCTAACAATGAGGGAATTCATGTTTACTGGGGATTTATATTTGAACACTTTAAATGTTGGCACTTGATGGATTTTCACATTTGGTTCTTGGAAACCTATGAAGTAGGTACCTATTTTAAAGATTTTAAGTTTTCATTTTTAATTATGTATATATGTGGGGGAGGGGTGGTATGGATATATGCTAGTGAGTATGGGTGCCACAGAGGCCAGAAGAGAGCGTTGGATCCCCTGAGGCTGGAGTTGCAGGCAGTGGGGAGCCACCTGTTACTGGTGCTGGGAACTCTAGTTTGGTTCTTTAATTAAAAGCAAAATAGGAAAAATAATTGTTGCTTCATAGGATCTTGCAAAGATGATGAAATGTCAGTAGAAGAGCAATTGCACTTATCCCATCCCTGCTGTTCCTTTATATTTCATTTATCTATTATTATTATTATCTATTATTATATTGCCCGTTTGCAACACAAATCTAAATGCAGTAAGTTCAATCCCACAATTATCTAAACTCATATCTCTTTATTCTTGAAATAAGACATTCTGTGAACTGGGTGGAAATTGTAGCCTTAAGAATTGTGCTTTATTCAAGAATTATCACCACCTAATGTGTGCTAGTTCTGAGAAGAAGGCAGATTCAAATCCTGCATGTTCTTTTCTCAAGAGAATTAGCTGTAATGGGCAGGTGATCATGCCAGGCTTTAAATATGTTAAACATCTTACTGTTGAATGAAGTTGTAAAACAACAGAAAAGTATAATTTCAGGTTGGGGAGATGACTCAGTCAGTAAAGTGTTTGTCACTCAAACTTGAGGACCTGAGTTCAAATCCCCAGAACCATGAATTTGGTTGTGTATGTCTGTAACCCCAGTATGAGGGGCCAGGGATGAAGACAAACGGACCCCTCATTGACCAACCAGTTCCAGGTTAATTAAGACCCTGTCTCAGAAAATAAAGTGGAGAGTGATAAAGACAGCTGATGACAGCCTCTGGCCTGCGCCCACATGCAAACATGCACATACATAAATATGTACACATATGTATGCCACATAAGCATATACCCAAGGAAAAGCTTTGCATAGTTGTGACTTAAAGGATGAGGCTGGCTGTTCTCATCCCTGGTTCTCTTGTGTGGGTGTGATGATGGGGGTGGGGTGATGGTTGATGTGGGGTATGGTAATGGATTGTAGTGGTGTAGTGATGGGGATATGGTGACTGGGTGTGGGAATGTGATCATAGGGTGGTGGGGTGATGGGGTGTGGGAGCATGGTGTAGGAATGTGGGGTGTAGTGATGGTATGGGTGTGGGGGTGTGGTGAATGGGGTGTGGGGATGTGGGGTGTGATGATGGGGTGTGGGGTGGTGATGGGGCGTGGGGTCTGATGATGAGAGTATTGTGGTTTGGGGTTATCCATGTGTGCTGCAGGGTGTCAGGTGACTCTCTGCCTTAATACCTTCAGCCAGGGTCTGTCATTAAACTGGAAGCTCACTGTTTGTATAGGATCTGCCTGTCTCTGCCCACAGTGTTGGGGAGTTGGAAGTGGCATTGAATATGAACAAGATACATTATATGAAATTCTTGAAGACAACAAAAATATCATTTTCAAAAAGAAAACATTAGTATATAAAGCTGGGGATACGAATCAGTGGTAGAATACATATCTAGCATAGTTACTCCCCAGTAACATTTTTAAAGTTACTATTCAATTATTAGTACTGTTTTAAAAATATGCTTTAGATACATTGATGTAGAACCTTGGAGTATGTTGAAAGCCAGTGACCTTTGTCACTTAGCAGGCATCTTTAAGGTGTTAAATTCACACTGGTAGCGTGCTGGGATCCCAGCGAAGAGCATCAGAATTAGGCTGGTCCCCAAGTCTGATGGACCTTAGCTGGACCGGATGCCCTCCAGTTTTCCTTCCACTTTGAGACACTGGGGCTCTGGCATTCTGACCCAGCGAGAATGCTGATTAGCCTGAGTGTTACCGTGAT
Source organism: Bramus lutescens (assembly GCA_001685075.1). Lineage (NCBI taxonomy): Eukaryota > Metazoa > Chordata > Mammalia > Rodentia > Cricetidae > Bramus > Bramus lutescens. The sequence continues at coordinate 106,769 of LOEQ01004258.1, forward strand.
AAGCCGTACCTTCTTCTCTCACACAAAGGTAATTCTTCTCTATGTTGTGAAAATCTTCTGAAACGAAATTTTAGTTACAGTCTCTAAAAAAAAAAAAGCTATATTTTAGTTCAAATTCATTTTATTTTTGTTCCTATCCACTTTGGAGGGTTTTACATAGAGCAGAGAGCGCCACCCTTCCACAAAGACACGAACACCTGCAAAGCTTAAACTCTGCAGGCTCCAAATGTGATATTCATTGCCAGTGAAATCAAGGTCCAATACCATTCTTTCTTTGGATATGTCCCTTGACATCTCAGCTTGTAACAGGGTGAAAACTCAGTGTCTCATGTGTGTGGTGTGTGTTTGTGTGTGTGTGTATGTGTGTGTAGTATGCATGTAGTGTGTGTGTAGTGTGTGTTTAGTGTGTGTGTGTGTGTATATATATATATATATGTTTGTAGTGCATGTATGATGAATATGCCTGTGAAGTCCAGAGGTCAATGTCATGTGCCTTCCTTGGTTACCTTCCTCTTAATTTATAAAACAAGGTCTCTCATTGAACCTGGAGTATACCGATTCAATAGACTGGTTGGCCAGCTGGCTCTGGGAGTCATCCCATCTACCTGCCCACTACAGGGATTAAAGGAACATACCACCACCACATTTGGCTTTACCTTCAAGTGGATGCAGGGCCTCCAGATGTGGATCCTCTCTCATGCTTACCACTCATTACTCTCATGCATTTTACCACTGGAGCCATCTCCCCAGATCCTGGTACCATTTGTTTTTTGTTTGTTTGGTTGTTTGTTTATGATTGAGCCATAGCAAAGAGGAAAGCAAGTGCCCTCACATATGGTGCTGACATGGTTTCTAAGCAACCTGAGAGGCCATTTTGCTAGTTATCAACTGTCTTGAGAAGGGTTGGTTTCTGGCTATCGAAGTAGCCTCTTCCAAAAACTTCTTTAGGTGTCCAGCTCACCCCTCAGTTCAGGAGCAGTGCCTTGGCTAACTAACAAAACCTATAGGTGTGCTGGCAGCTTGAGACCCGTGGTCTCCTGCAGCCTTTTTTTTTTAAGCTCTAGGCTATGGCCTTCCTATGCTCAAGATCTCTACATGTTTCCTTATCTTAAAGGAACCGGGTATTTAAAAAAAAAAAAACAGGTTGAACAAATTTAAATGATAGGATGATTTCTTTGCAGCCTTCAGCTATATATGAATCACAGACCTTGAAAGGTATACGTGGTGGTGGTGGGGTTCTTCTGTTGCTGGGTAATACACATTAACCCAAATGTTCGCAGGTTTTAGACTCTTTCTGATCAAAGAGCATTCTGGTAGCCTGAGCAGAGTGAGCTACCAGATGAAATAGAACCCATCCAAAAGAACTTGAAGGCCCAGTCTGTGGATTCACACTGGAGTGTGGAATGGGGGTGCTACATCAGAGTTTTGTTGCAATGGCAAAAGTGTTTTGAAAGCTTTCCATGCAGGGCTGCATGCAGCACTTGTGGCAACTGGGAAGATGGAGCTGAAAGCCTGGCATTTCTTGCTGAATTTACGAAGGCCTGGTGATGATGAGGTGACTCCTGACCTTTAACACAAGCCCGGGCTGCCTAGGCTGCGTGCCTTCTGGCACCAGGCGGGCTCCTGTCCGTTCATCACCGTCCCGCCGTTCTCATCCCTCCACTGGCCTTGCCTCTTTGTTCCACCATTTTTTTCTCTGCTACTCATGCGCTTGGGATTCAGATCAGGGCTCTTGGTTGTGACCTCAGCCAAGATACTCAGCCCTCCTCTACTAAATCTGTAGTGGATGGTTTCATCCTGGTAGATCTCCAGTAAAATCCCTGTCCCCTCTTTTGTTTTGCTGGGTGCTCTTGAGCACTCTTGGTGACCTCCTTCCATGAGAACCGCCTTGCGAACAGAGCTCAATGTGGCCAGGCATTCGCTTGTCAGGACTGAATCTTTGTCTCTCCCCCTGGCGTTTGTTTCAATTGGCTTAGCTTTCCAGGAGGAATGCTTTTCTTCCTGTCCTTCTGCATTCCCTGCACTCCAGTCTTTAAAGTATGCTTTAGCTGTTCCAGGGCAGCCGTTGTTTAAGGTGGGAATGGATAGGATTTGTTTGTATTTCTTTGAACTTGCTATGCTTGCTTTCACTTGACTTTAAATAAAGCATAATAATATTGAGTTCCTCCCACATGCTGATGCTTTTCATAAGCGAAGAGGCCCATTATGTCAGAAAACTGACTCAGAAAATTTAGACTATGCACTTCTGAGTTACTGCCCCTAGTTAGTATATCTTACCGCCTTAACAAAGCATTTGCTGTCAAAGCGTAAAGACAATGGATCATTCCCCAAAACAAGGCATTTGCAGAGTTATCCACACCTGGGATTAAATAGTCCTGAAGCTGCTGCAGCCTGTCCTCACCTGGAGTTGGGGACTTAAGTATATACGTAATGGCTAGGAGGAAATGATCGTCTTGTTTAAGTGACAGGTGACATCAGGAAGCCTTTTGAGCCCAAGGAATGACATGATGACAGCAGCACCTCGGGAAGATGAATTTCACATCCACATGCAGAATAGATTACCTCGAACCGTGAGGCTTTGCCGTGCTGATGTGTCCACATCTAGGGGCATGATTTAAAAGCTCATAAATATGGTTAGGATTTTCAGGAACGGACTGGTGAAAATTAAGAATTTCAAGGTTCTATCAAAGAAGGTGAGGGAGGGATCAGTGTTTATCCCACTGGTTTACAGAGCCCAGATGTTTGCTGTCCCAAGTTCGTATCCTTGGTGTTGTCACTGGGAAGCGCGTGCAGGCATCGTGTCTGCCATTACCCTACCTCTTAGGCTAGAGTTGTATAAGAGAGTAAGTATCCTGCCAGGGTGAGCATTATTCATCTGGCTACCACCTGAAGGATTGTTACGGAACACATTGATCTGACAGATAATCTTGTTCCTAGCCATCCTTTGAAAGATGTGTAAAGGAGCCTTCATGTTTAAATATTTCAGCCAAAGTTCTTTCTTCTGAGAAAGCATGAAGTGTAATGTCTTTATTTCCTTGGTGAAATAAATGTTCATTTTGGATATGTATATGGTTAGAAAAAAAGAATAAGGAGCAATTATCTTTAGTTCCATAGTCATCAGAGATCAAAGAGCAAGCTCTTGGTTGGGCCACAGCATCGCCCAAGGAACCTAGTCTCTTTCCTTAAGTCATAAATATTAACTGGCAGTTTCCATTGCCAGAAAGACAAATAAGAAAAGTAACCACTACTTCAACGAGAATTTTGGGACCTCTGAAGTTCACATAGGAGGAAGGGGTGATACATGTCCCTCCACTGGACTGACAGGCACTACAGAGGTTTTTACCTGAGTGGGAAGATAGGGAAGCTGTAGAAAATGAGGCTGTTACAACACAGTCAGTTCCTGTGTGAGGAGAGGCCTTGGGGTGGGAGTTGACCCCCTTGTGGAAGGGTCTTAGTGAGAACTGGAAAACAGCCCAAGAAATATAAGCGAGTTTGTGTGCCCCTTGTGCAACCAGCAACCAGGCTTGATTCTTCCCGGGGAAAAGGAATTTCCATTGTCCAGCATAGAAGGCACCTGGGCTGCAGAGGCATAAGGCCCTTCCTTCCACCTCACAGTCACCTCCCCTTTGTGAGCTTTGACATAAAACCTTCTCTTTAGTACAAGCAGGGAGAGTAACTCCTACCTCTCAAGATTCTTGAGAGATATGAAAGGATATATATGAGATTTTGAGAACACGGTGAGTGTTCCCGAGGCTTCCTACCAACCAATTTTCCAAGGGATGCTTGGATCTCTGCTGGTAGGCTTTATACCTAGTTCATCTGAGACTGTGATCCGGCATGCCTGAGTTATAGGCTCCCTCTGATGACCCCCCCTTGCTGTTTCTAAACATGGTCTCTGTCCTCTCTTTGGAAATTTTATCATAGCTGGCCTCCAAGACAAATCATGAAATGCACATTTAAAACTACATTTTAAAAAATAGAAAGTAAAACTAGGGAGATGCCTTCATTGACAAAGTGCCTATCAAGAGTTCAGATCCTCAGTACTGACATCAAAGCTAGTCACTGTGGTGTGTGTCTGTAACCTCTGTGGAGGCAGAGACAGAAGGGTCCCTGGGCACTTGCTGCCAGCTACTCTAGCCAACTTCAGAGCTCCAAATACAGAGAGAGCCTGTCTCAAAAAAATAAGACAAAGGGGCTGAAGAGATGGTTTAGTGCTTAAGCTCACTGGCTGCTCTTCTGGAGGATTCAGGTTCAATTCCCAGCACCCACATGGCTCACAACCATCTGTAGCTCCAGTTCCAGGGGATCGGCACCCTCTTCCAGTCATTGTTAGCACTGCAGACAATGGTCCACAGACGTACATGCAGGCAAAACACCTATGCATATAAAATAAAAATTAATTTAAAATAAAAGCAATTCAGAGAATGATAAAGGAAGACACCCAGCATGAACCCCTGAGCTCCGCTTGCACACCCACATGTCTGCACTTGAACCTGCATGCACAAACATGCACACACATCCATATAAAAAAACAAAGTTATAAGAAATTTCTCTGAAAGGGAAGATTATATAATTATAATCTTTAAAAAAATAACCGAAGTGGTGCTGGAAAGATGGCTTATCAGTTAAGAGCACTGGCTGCTCTTCTGAAGGTCCTAAGTTCAATTCCCAGCAACCACATGGTGGCTCATAAATCATCTGTAATGAGACCTGGTGTACATGCAGGCAGAACACTATACATAATAAAAAATAACAGAAATAACTTTTAAAAAGAGACTCCAGAAGTCTTGTTCACATTATCCCAGAACATTATCAAAATGCATATCTGTTGCTGTGATCTCAACTCTTCTGGAACTGGCTGCAACCCCCCCAGAACCATGTGTGAATGGAAGTGGGGTTTCTAGAGACTCTACACACAGGCCAGCCCTTCTGTTGGTGCAGAGGTGTGTGCACCTTGTGTGGGATAAAGTAACCAGATTCCCAGTGAGCTGAGTCCTGAAGGTAGTCACGGGGAACCTCTGGAACAAAGGCAAACCCACATGCGCTCCCATAGCCCCTTCCCCGTGCCAGTTCTGAACAAGCTGCCTTACCTTCTTCCTGTTAAGCCTCGCGGAGGCCTATGATTATCCTCCAGTGCTGTCCTTATACAGCTGCCACCTGCAGGTGTATGGCATGTTGGGAAAGTTCTTGGGTGGGCAGCCCTGGATCTAAAGAAAGACTTACAAAGGTGCAGGCCCAATACAGGGACATCTTTCTTCAGATTAGGGAATTGGAGAGGGGCCAGGAACTAAAGCAAGAACTCTTTTTTTTATTTTTATTGAGCTCTACATTTTTCTCTGCTCCCCTCTCTGCCTCT